>DWJH01000439.1:0-10758 GCA_018248735.1 Tagiades litigiosa | reverse complement strand
ATATTTAAAATTTTTAGCCCCTCGAACACAGGCCTCGATTTTCTGCACGATGAATTGGAGCATCGTAGCCTAAAACCACTAGAATATGTTGGTCATGCTCTAAAAACATTCTACCACAACATTTAAGACATGATTTTTTCTCTTCGAGAAATCTGTGTCCTTCTATATATTACATGGCCGCTATATTCGAGGCAAAATTTTCTGTCCTAGAGTTTCTTGGTTCTTGAAAATTTTTCATTTTTTAGGTGTTTATCAAAATTCTCCCAGTTTAGGGCCTATTCCCGGAAAGTCCGTGTTTTTTGTGTTCCATATCCGAGAATAGGCCCTAGCGCCCTCGACTGTGTATAAAAAAATTACACAATAACTTTATAGTCGGCCAATTAATTACTGGCAAGGCCAAGGGGTAGTAGTGTCTATTTCTAGAATAGACATGATGCCAGGTGATACGGTTCTCCCCTTTGTCTTAAAAGACGACACATTCCTTTCATGTTGTCATTTGCGATGACAATACATAAGGCTCAGGGACAGTCTTTTGACAAAGTAGGCGTGTATTTACCTGAGACGGTATTTACACACAGACAGTTGTATTTTGCGCTGTCCAGAGTTCGTAGTGGCTCGAACCTGAAGGTGTTTATACCTTCAGAAAGCAATGAGAAGACAAAAACATAGTCTTCAGGGTGTTGATCGATCCCTAGCCTATTGTTAATGAATTTAATGATGAGGCTATATGCGCTAAAGATTCAAGATCAAGTTTTTATTAAAATCTCTTAATTGCTATTAAATGTAGAATGTAGCAAAAAAATTAGTTCATAAATTTTTTTATATTTTAATGAATTAATTAAATATTTCGAATAAAAACTTAGTTAACCTTTTGTAATAAGCTTAATCCCCGTTCTTAAAACTGGGCTAGCGTTAGCTAGTATTAAAAAGAATACGGGAGACCAAAAAATTTCTTATTTTGTCAATAACTCAGATAAATGCAAATTTAAGCTTTATGAATCCAATGGTAACGTCTTTGTTTGGAGATCTCCATCCACAGGTCTTCAACTGAAAAATCTGACACCTACTATTAAGTTTGGAAGAGTATCAATTATTGCATGGATTGCTTTTCACATTACGAAGTAGGAAAAATCGTGTGGATTGATAGCAATATGGATTGTCGTGTGTACGCTTAGGTTATAAAGAGGAGGTAATTAGGTTTACTATATAATTGCATTTATTTACTTTATAGTTTCTTTGGCTCTGTCCTATTTTATGCCGCCATAGAAAAAATTTGCCGCCAAAAATAAAATTTGCCGCCATAGAAAAAATTTGCCGCCATAGAAATATTCCCATGCAAAGAATTGCAAAAAATAATAACCTGAAAAGAATTGCAAAAATATATCTAATTTAAAATAAAGTTAAAAAAAACGTTAATATAATAAAAAACAAAACATTTACTTGAAAGACTTTATTACAGATCAAAAGGTATTTTTGAAAAAATTATAATCAACTCATTAAATCTTTTTTCTCTGGGAAACTTTTTTCTGAAAACAAATTCGTATAAGTAACCTTCAAGGCTGTTACTAGAAACCCCGTATTTATTATGCAATTCTTTTTTTGCATGCATCCAGCAGTTTTCTATATTCTGCGTATGGACTTCAGGATTTTCAGGGGAAACAAAATTTAGAGAATGATTTACGGTTAAATGAGTAAAATTTGGGTCCTGCTGTAAACTTCTATATGCAGCCCAGCAATCACTTATAATTATAGTTTCAGGAAGACAATTTTCCCTGATTTTTGGGAGTAAAGTAGATGCTGAACGATTTTCAACAGGAAAAAACGCGCACTTAGTCGATCCACGTTCTATCATTCCAAAAACCCAGCTTGACGCATTGTATCGCCCTCTATTATACTTTCTTTTAAAAAACAAGGACTCATCGATTTCAACGATCTTTTTATCGCCATTTTCATCGAGTCCTCCTAACATCTCCCGATTCTCGATTAGATAATCTTGAATTGTTTCTCGTAGATGAAAACACCACGAAGAAATGGTATTTTTATTGAGGGATAATTCTTCCTTCATATATACCTGGGTGTCATCTTTGCACCACATTTTACAAAACCAAAAAAATTTTTCCATTGGAACCTTAAGTGATTCGAATACAGAATTCGATTTCACGTTAATTTCCTTCCTGCATGGCCTTTTGCAACGCCATACATATTTTTCCTGAACATTTGACTTTCGAGTCAACTGCATTTCGTGAGAACAATCACGACAGGTAATAGAGTTAGAAATTAATCCTAACTGTGCAAAAAAATATAACTTTTCAAATTCATTCCCATTTAAATTGTCTCTGATATAGTTATCAGTAAATTTAATTTCTCTTATTTCTTCTGAACTGAAAAGATATCTACAAATTTCTGTTTTCAATTTTTTTCTTGTCATAATATTAGGGTTTGTTTGTTTAAATACTTTTACTAAAACCTTTATTGATTTAATCAACAAAAAATGATTGATTTTATTTTAGATATCTTGTTTAATAGCATTTAATTGGTTTTTTCAAATAATCACCGATTGATTTCAAACATCAAAAAACAAATAAACAAATTAAAAAAATAATTGGTTGGAAATATATCGATTTAGAATTTAATAACTTTGAAACTTACAAATATTGTTTAGAAATAAATATTATTCAAATTATGTCTTAGACTTTAATTTTAACTTTTTAGCTAATTTGGATAATAATTAGACAAAAATTTTTTAAAAATTTTTTGTATGGATTAAAGTGTACAATACAAAAAAAAGTTAATTTTATTTTTAATGTCATAAACATATCTAAATTTGTAATCAGAAGCATAATCTTACAGATGTTTTTAATCAATTTTTTGCTTTAAGAGCTCACAAACAAACAAGAACATATAAAAAAATTGCTTAGAAGTCGTGATTTGCTCTAAAAATGTGGTTTTTATATAAGAAACACTGCATTAATTTTTTCTTTTGTGTACATACTGTTTTAATAAAATTCACAAAATGGGCACATAAAAATAAATGTGTTTATTATGAATCTAATATTTTGTGCTTGATTATTTTAGTGAAGAGGTCATAGGTTCCGCTTTCCCCATCATCGGCTTTGGACGACTGGTACTCTCTTCGCTCGCGCAATCCTCGAGAGTTCCATTCTCCTGAAATCCAAACAAATGCCGTCGAGCGTCTTTTTCAAGACGAGAGACTGGATATAAGCCTCGATACGGTCAGATGTATCTAGCCTTCGTCGGCGTATATCAAAATACTTTGTTACCACACCAGCTCACATTAATACATATGGAATTTTAGGTGTTTTAAAACATTAAAGCTGTGTAAGTTTATTCGCCATTAAATCATATTTCCTGAGCTTCTCTGTTTCTACCTGTTGAAGATTGTCAATTGTTGTAATTTCGACTTTGTCAATAAGGGTTTCTTTACTTTTTTGTCAAAAAAACCAGGTCTTGTCTGTTATGCTTTACTTATGACAATAAAAAAATAATAATAATTATTACACAACTTTTTATTTAAATAAAATCTTTCTTACGCCAAGCTTTTTCCATCCAGCGCAACATGTTAAGATAAAATCCTCTATATTTATCACTATAATCATTGGTTAACACAAAGCATAAATCGTATTCAATATTTGTATTAGATTCTCTTAAGGATGCAAATCGTGCTTTAATCATAGAAAAAAACTCCTCAATTGGATTCAGCTGTGGAGAATATGCTGGGAGAAATATAACATAAATACCAGAAGTAGTGCATACTCTTTGTACATCTCTTGAATGATTAAATCTACAGTTGTACATAATTAAGACTTTTTAAGGATTTGATTGAAAGTATTCTATTAAATGATTCTGTATAAATTCGATAAAAGACTTAGAATTATAGGCACCTCTTTTATAATCATAAGCAACAAGTCCATTCATCGATATAACGCACATACAACTTAGATTTTGGCCTCGATTGGCCGAACTAACCTATTAGATTTTGTACCTACCAACGAGTATCCATATCTTCGAGTTGTATGTGCATTAAAACCAATTTTATCAAAAAAACACAAAGTTCTCTGTTGAATAAACACTAACGTTCATAGCGTAAGCTGCTCTAATTTCCTTTTTTGGCAGGGAGTTTCTTTCTACTGAAACTAAAGTAAGTCTTTTTCTGGTTAATTGCATGGATTTTAGTTTTTTTTGAGATACAGGAAGAAGATCTTGTGCATCGAGTTTCTGATGCTAATTCTTGAGAAATTTCTGCAAGTGTAATATCGTTCCTTCTAATAATTGTATTTTTAACAACCTGATTTTTAGACCTATTGACAACTACTCTAGGAGTTGTATTCAAACTGTTTTCGGAAGAAATAAAACCTTTCGCCTCGTTTTCAAACTCGCGTCGTATCTTTGAAATTGTAAGACGGCTAAGATTAAAATTTTTTGCGATTTTTTTTATTGGTAAATTTTCGTCATCTTTCAATTGTAGACACTAGACCAAAAGACGCCCGCATTGGAAAATTAAAAATAAAAGGTAAAAAGAATGAAAAAAAATTTTTCGAGAACTTATTCTGAAAAATAAGAGAAGATGATTTAATAGTTTGTCTATAGGTAATTGATAGGTTTGAAGAAATTGTTAAAGATATTAGTGATGCTTATCTTGTTTGATTCCACGTGTTAAACGCAAATATTCCTTAGCAAGTAACCTAAAGTCTTCAATACGTTGTGTATGTGTATCAAGATCATTTGGATTAATAAAGTTAATAAAGTTATTCACAGTTCAATTTGTTCCTGTAATTTCCCTTTTACATGCCACATCATGGATATTTGATTTCTATGGAGTAAGCCGTATGAACTAACTGTTTTCCCATAGACTTAAAAAATCAAGCGCAATATAGAAAAAAAATTTACGTATAATATATTTTTATATAAACCTACCTATTTTCTGAAAACTAATTCTTGACTCCCTAAATCAAATTTAGAATGTAAACGTACAGAACTAGAAGATGTACATGATTTTATACAATTCCATATAAAATCATCAAGACTCTTTGTTCTCTTAACAAGCCTCATTTGTCTACCTGTATAACTTATTGTACATATTAAACTATTTTGGATAAGAAACCTTCGCGCTAAGAAAAATAATCAGCTCTAGGGTCAGAAAATGTCCGTAATATAAAATTTAACATTTAAATTCATCTCTAAAACATTTCATCTGTATATATTTATCTGTTTCAATAGTTTTTGTTTTTGTTGTTCTCGCCGTTTTTTTTTTTTCATGAAAATCCTTTAAAATTTTTCTAATGCACCCATTTTTTACTCAAGTTACTATTTGTTTCTGATAAGTTCTTTTATTCCTTTAAACATTTTTTTTTTCTTTCTTGACGCCGTAAGAATAATTGGCGGAAACCCCTATCTGGGACTCATTTAGGGCATAAAAGAAAATTCGAAAAAAAAACACCCTCTTTTTTTAAAAATTCAAGAAATAAAAAAAAAGATAAAATAAATATTTTATTAAAATTTTAAGAGGATGTTCAGAAGTATCTTTTAACAACATATATCGCACTAAAAAGACAAACTTTTTTTTTTGACCTATTTTTTATTGGAGTTTGTTGCTTAACAGCTGTCCACGATCCTTCGATCGTGTTTGTATGCACTGATGTATTTGGATCAACAAAATTGATTGAATGATTAACAACAAAATGTCCAGCAAAATATTCATCAAGGCCATTGTAACCTTTCCAGCCGTCGGTATAAATAATAGTATCCTGTTTAACATGACGCTTTATAAGGTCTAAAAGAGTAGTCTTTGTTCGATTTTCGAGCGTTAGAAGTCGAATTCGCTTTTCTCCTGTTTTTTCGATCATTCCAAGAATCCAAACACCTTCCACTCTATGTCCTCGATTGTACTTTCGTTTTCCAAACTTGGACTCATCAATCTCAACAATTGAATTATTTCCACCTATTTTTTCTTGCTCATTCATAACTTTTGGAATTAGAACCTTTGCTGTATGTTTTAAAAGCCTTGAAATAGTTTTAGTGTTTATATGAGTAATATAACGAATTAAACGTATAGGTGCTTTTTGTAAAAAATATTCTAGAACAACTAAATTCATCACATTGCTTATTCTAGAATTAAAAAAAATAGTTTTGATCCAAATATTATATTTTTTTTTACAGGCTTTCTAACTACACAGTACCTCTTCATCTCTTCTTTTTGATTTATGTAATAGTGAATCACAATATATGCAGGTTTTTGACCTTTCTTCTTCTATTTCTGAAATAATATTTTCTAATTCCTCTGTTTTGTACGATAAAAAAGTCATTTTTAGGGGTGTTTTTTTTTCGAATTTTCTTTTATACCCTAAATGAGCCCCAGATAGGGCTTTCCGCCGATTTTTGAATAAAAAGCAGTATTAAGATTGAAATATAATAGAATTAATAAAGACTTTTAATTAGATAAACTCACGTTTTTGACTTGCCAATTCGAGCCAGCTTTGCATGTTGTTGTTAAATCCATTGCAAGGCAAACAAAAATCATTTCTAAGTACTTGTTCTAAATCCATTTCGACTGTATTATCTGAATTTCGTATTGAACAGAACCTCGATTTTATCATAGAAAAAAAATTCTTCAATAGGATTTTAGCTGTGGTGAATATGGAGGTAAAAAAGGTAAGAAATGCATATTTCTCTTAAAGTTCTTAAGACTTCTCTCGAATGATGAAATCTAGCATTATCCATAATCAAAACTTTTTGAGGATTGGATTTAAAAAAACTTACAAGATATTTTTCAATAAATTCGATAAACAAAACAGCATTGTAGGCGCCTCTTCTCATTTCATGCGCAATAAGACCTGACCTAGAAATCACACAGAGACAGCTTAAATTTTTCCCTCGATTTGCGGGAACACTCTTAAATGCTTTCTTGTTCTTGTATGAAAATCCATAGTGCCTTGTTGTATGATCATTAAATCCAGTCTCATCTAGAAAAACCAAATTTTTTTATGAATAGCCAGCAGCTTTTATGGCGTATTCAGCTCTTTTGTCAATTTTATCCTGACAATTTCGTTCTGCGGGAATAAGTGACAATCGTTTTCGAGTAATATTCAATACTTTTAGCTTTCTTGAAATTGTTGATAACGACAACGATACATTCGCCCTTAAGATAAGTTCTTCTTTAATTTCAGCAAGGCTCATATTGTTGCGACGAGCACGATGTTTTTAATAATAAGGTTTACTGGATTTAATGCTCTTGGAGGAGGAATGTTCATTTGATTTGACACAACCCTTTGAGCATTGTCATCTGCTTCCAAAATTTATTTATGAATTCTCCAAACTGACTTATAATTAAAGTCTTTAGTCTCTGCAACATCTTTAATAGTCATGTTTTTATTCATAAGATGTCTTCTAGTCATTTTAAGAACATCTGGTGTGACTGTCGTTCTTGCTTTTCTTGGCATTAAGGTTAATTTTTTTTCAAAAAAACAAAAAAATGGACTATAAAAATGCAAAATTTGGACTATAGAAATGCAAAAAGGTGACTAAAAAAATGCAAACCCCTGTAAATTTATCACTTTTTAAAATAAACCTGTATATAATTTTTAATAACAAACAACAAAAAATATGTAATAATTTGCTCCATGCAGAATTGTAAACTTGTGGTATCCCCACATCTTCGTTTATTGTACACGTCAAACACATCAAACTTATTTGTTTTGACATTTCTAAGTCTATTAATAAAAATTATGCACCTAACCCCTAGGTGCTCTGGTATGTGTAACAACATTGCCACCATCTCAACTACCCAGCAGCAGAAAGATTAAAAATAAACTATTAACAACATTTATACGTAGTATCCACGGGATACGCCAAAACTACACATAAATAGATATTTAACTGTTCTTTTAAACATTAAAACATTAACGTAAAAACTAACCATTTTTTATTAAAAACTGTAAGTTATGCTAAAATTTCGTCGGGTTTCTGCCCAGGTCCCCCGCCTCCACCGCCGCACCCGCGCCCCGAGCGGCCATTGTGGTCGGCGAGGGGCTCGCCACACGGCGCGCGCGCCGGCGGCTGCGCTGAGCCGGTCGGCGAGGAGCGTGGCGCGGGGCGTCGCCGGTGTGAAGAAAAATGTCCTGCTTGAGATCGGACGCGGTCGTTATGGGCTGCGAGTAGTGACTTAACGAGACCTTTTTTTATTGTGATGTGAGTAGTTTGCACACCGCCGTTCGTCTGCGAGCGGCGGTGTAATGTAGATATCGACTGTAGCCCGTGAAGATTGTAACCCAACCTCGAACGGAACGATCGTCCCATGTGCTACTTTCATGGTCTCAGTTGCTACGGAAGTCAACATGTGTCGCCTCAAATATCCCGGGTACGACGGTCACCCACATCGTAACGTCCCGTAGATGTAGTTAGAATTGTTAAGTACTCTTATACCAATGTACCTACTCTCGGCTCTCTTCGATGTCTTCCTCGAGTCCATAATGATTGATGTGCGACTACGGCAGCGATCGAGTCGTGCCATCCGTCCCGCCGCGGTGCCGGCCCGCCCGCAGTGTGGTGCAACCTTACCGCGGCTCGGCGGTCCCCGGGCCCGGCCCCGGGGTCCTGCGGGCCGCGGGGACCGCGCGGCAGACCCCGCGTCGCCACCTGTCAAGGTCAACAGCCGGCGCGCGCACAGCATCCGCGCACTCACTACTCTCAATATTCCTACATAATCCACTGAACCTTTTCTTAACTTTGTTTCCAACTTAAAATTTTTGTAGCATACTTGCTACTTCATCAGGTTTAAATACTGACGCTGCCTAGGTGAGGGCTCTAGGTTTGGCTCCCGACCTCGCATAACATTTTGTTTCTAGGCTTTAGGTGTTTTCAAAGTTGGATTCGCACGCAGGGAGACTTCCTGTTGAGCTTTTTATTTTTCAGTTGATATAAATTCCCAACGACGACCCCCAGCAACGAACATTACAAAATATTTGCGTCAGACTGTTTTGACCTTAACCAATAATTTTTTCTTGGAATAGTAATTCAACAATAAGGATGTCGTAGCATGTTAGTTGTGATGTCCGCGCAATCGACCCGAAAGTAGGACAGTATTAAAACGGTTATAGTTTTGAATACCAAATTTTGTCACCACCAGGGTGAGGAGAATTTGCAAACAATGGGGGCAGGTGGCGGCATCAGGTGGTCAGCGACGGCCCCGCTGACCGCCCTGACCTGCCCAACGCCGGCCGGTCGACCCGATTGATTGATTAGATAACATTGTTTCAACCGACCGACACCGCTTCCACTTTAACGAATGTTTAATTTTGAGTAAAAAACGCTTCCGTTCGCCATAATCCCGGCTGCCGGGCGGACGCGGCGGCGCGCGCGCAGCCCCGGCCGTCGCCTATATTACTGTTTAATTTTATGACTAAATTGCGGACAATTGGTTTACTTTTAAATAGGTACCTACATCTCAAATTACTATATGGCTAAACCATTAACCGCCAGAACTACATCGCTTTAGTTTAAAAACATTTCCTAGTTTTGTCATTCCTCGTCGCGATGAAGCATTCGCGGCCCGTCACGCTCGTCGCTCCGTTCAGTCGAGCGGCCCGAGGGCTACTGTAATTGGGAAATAGTTGTAGATTTTACCTACGCTTTAAGCACACCATGGATATTTCCTACATTTATGTTTTTCACATTTTCTCCCATAATGTAATAGACTTAAAATGACATCCATCAACTGAGGGGTTTCTGAGTTTTAAACCTTTTAGTCCCTCGAATAGGAGACTAACGTTATTAGGCATATCTTTTTTTCGCCATAAAATGTGTAGTTATGAGTATTTGAATGTATCGGTTATATTTGCACGTACGGCGCGTTTCCTACGCGGGAGAACATCTCGTGTTTAGTGGCGAGCGCCCAGCCGCGCCCGGCCGCCGCGCGCGCCGCGCGGCCGCGTCGCGCATGAATAATGTAAACTTCCCGCCGCCGGCCGCTTACATATTTATTGGCGGCGCATTATTTCGACCGCGACGTCGGACTTGAAATATTGCACCTCATCGGGGACCCGTCGCCGCCGCCGCATTCCCCAAATTGTGATGTCACTCGCGCCGGAACCGGGCGACGGCCGACATATTTCTAGAATCCGAGTGCAAGGTGGCACGAGTCGGTGGTGGTACTGACCCCGTCGAGTCGGGATAGACTTTACCACCACTAAAAATCTTTAATCTTTGGCTGGAATATTTTAGTTTATACTTCACTAATATCTAATAATAATATATTATAGAATTGCTTTATTTTCCGGTGTCGAGTATTGTGGTATGTTATATATATTGTCCATTCTACCTGCGATACAGGGAAAACCTAATAGTAGGGGAGTGAGTGTACGCAAAACCTTTTACGACTCGAAAACACAAGATGTTTCAAGAAGATCCCGTCTTTCCCCACTGCAATTTTAATCGATTTCTTTTATGACGAAGCACGAATAAAGATCCCCTGGATTCTAAGGATTGTCGTGTTTATCCTATGAAAAGTGCAGCTTTACGACGTCATTTTATGGCCATGTGATGGCGAATGATTGAATTAAGGTCCTACCGTTGCACAAAGATTAAAACGCAATAACCTGTCGTACATATATTATTATTAGATATTAGTGAAGTATAAACTAAAATATTGCAGCCAAAGATTAAAGATTTTTAGTGGTGGTAGAGTCTATCCCGACTCGACGGGGTCAGTACCACCACCACATCTATTTCTGCTGTGAAGCAACT
>DWJH01000438.1:0-10764 GCA_018248735.1 Tagiades litigiosa | reverse complement strand
TCTATTGATCTCCTCACTAATTTGCATATTGATTTTTTTTTGGTTTTCATGTATAAAATTAATGATTTTTCTGTTTCTATTAACAGGAAAAGCTTTGCTCATTTGGGTTAAAAAGACATGTTGTTCTTATACTTTTTGGTGTAAATTTTCCCCCAAAAAATGAAAAGTGTCCTTAGATTATGCAACACCTGTTTTGTAAAAAAACAAAAAAACGAAATAAATCTTGATGTATTAATTTTTTATTAATATTGAAATAATCAAACATGTGTATATTAACTTTTCATTCAGTAAAATCAACTTAACATTGAATAAAAACCATAAAACGCCCGTTTATTTTCAAAAATGGGTGTGTCCTAAGATTATGATACGGACTGTACATACAATTCATTCAGGCATAAACGTAAAATTTATACATCTTAATTACAAAATCATATCTTTTATCCTCCTTCACAATGATACTATCCTTGTCGTTCTTTGAATATTTATCATCAATTTTTTCTAAATCATTTGCTATCATTTCCTCAACTGTATTCTCCTTTTTGACCGTTTTTACCAGAAAACATCGAGAAAGTTTAGCCGCAATGTTGTTTTCCACTCCTGGTATAGATTTTAGTTTTAAATCAAATTCATTTAATAATAGTTTACATCTCTCTGCTCTTTTAGTGATTTGTTTTTTGTCACGCGCCCAGCGCACACAGTTCAAATCGCAGACAAACTTTACAAAAAAATGAGAGTGTACCGAAGAAAAAATTTGTAAATTATAAGAATTAACAACAAAATATATTTTTTAAAAAACTTTATGTGTGGCTTAAAAACAGTGTTTTTAAATTTGAAAAAAAATTCTGTTTTGCTTCAAAGTACAGAATGAAGTGAGGCATTATAAATAAATAATTTAATTTTGAAGCTAGTCTTGTTTATAACCTTTATATGATTACAGTAGGGATTGCCGACTCTTTTATCTCCAGGCTCGATGCTTGGCAAACTTCTTCCTCTTTGCCCAATAATTCATCGAGATCTCCACTTCTCCTGAAGTCAAGGGAGATACTTTCCAGTGTCTTTTTCAAGACCAAAGACTGGATGTATGCCTCGATCCTGTTGGAAATTTCAAGACTCCTCCTGTATTTATCGTGGTATTTTGTCACCACACCATCCCAAGTTAGCACATATGGGACTATCACTGATTTAAATTTATACATCTGCGCAAGTTCATTCGCTAGTATATCATACTTCCTTAATTTTTCCGTCTCGACCTGCTGTAAATTTTCTGCCGATGTTATTCCGACCTCAACTATTAAAATTTCTTTCTTTCTCTTGTCTATGACAACAAGATCTGGCCGATTATGTTTTATTTTAATGTCGGTTTTCACAAAGGTGTCAACTCTAATCTCAACATATTTATTAGAAACAATTTCTTGTACTGAGTGGTTTCTAAGTTTTTTTGTCGATTTTAGGCCATACTTGCTACAAAGAAGTAAATGAATACATTTAAGAACCTCATTATGACGCCTGGTGTAGTCAGTTCCGAGCATTTTCTCACATTTGGAAGCTAGGTGGTCTACCGTTTTCGGACCATCTCCGCAGTGTGGACACTTCCTTATCTCACCTAAGAAAATGTTTCTGTCCTGAAGGAAACATAAGGCTGCTTCTCTTTTAGCGGGGATATTTCCATGGCTTAGCCAAATTGACGAGTCTTTTAAGGAAACTTTCTCATTTGCAACGCCCTTGTACAACTTTTTGTGAAATGTTTTTGTTTTTAAGTTGTTGTACAGAGATTCTTTTTGGAGTATTTGTAACATAGGTACTTTTATTTCCATCATACACTTGTATTTCTCCTCGCAAAATTTCTTTATCGTCCAAAAATGTGTTTTCTCTTCTTCTTGAACTTTAAGAATAGCTGCTCTCCTTTTATAAACTAGTCTTGTCTTAGTAAATTCTTCAAACAGCTTAAGGAGCATTATTTCACTTCGATGTTCTATATTAACTAGACCTCTACCTAGTTCAATTCTCGGCAGGTAGAGTCTTTCCTTGCAGGCAGGTTGTAAGTGGATTCCATTATGTACTAGGATTAGCCTGACCTCGTTGTCAATCTTCTTATACACTTCTGGTTCCAGGTTCAATATACCTATATAATAATTAATTAAAGAAATTGTGTACTCGTTTATTGCTTTAACCATATTCTTTCCTGATAATCTTGTTTTAGCCAGCTCAAATGTTCTTCTTGAGATTTCTTTTGTAATTGTATTTACGACTTCATCTTTCAAAGTACTTGTTGAGTCTTCGATAATTCCGAGATACTTATAGCTACTCGTTTCATCTAGTTTAACCATTTCCGTTTTTAGTGTATTCGCATTAGTAGCAGACTTTTTTGGATTTATTTCAAGATTAACTATTTTGCAAAACTCCATAGTTTCTTCAACCATTTTACCTAAGGTGGTCTCATCTTCTGCAAGAAGTTTTAAATCGTCTATGAAAAGTAGATGGTTAGTACTATAGCTCTCTTCTTTGTCAATTGGAATTTGAACCATGGGAAATTTTGAATTTAAACACTTGCTAAGAGGATCCATACAAATTACAAACAATAGAGGCGACAAACTATCGCCCTGCAAAATACCTCTAGTGACAGATTTTTTAAGAATGAGATTACTTTTTGCAAAGATATTAATTTTCCACTTCTTTGTAGATTCTTCTAGGAACTTATAAATCCAGGGTGCTATGTTCAGTGATTTTACGCAATGTAGTAAGTAATTGTGGTCTATAGAGTCGAAAGCTTTTTTTACGTCAATCCAAGAAGTTTTAAGTTTATTTTTGTATTCTTTATTAATTGCAATGTTGAACATTGCTTGTTCTTTAGCTCCCTGAATTCCCCGTACATTACCCAATTGGTTCTCACTTACCAACCTTCTATCTTCAATTTCAAGCTGAAAGACCTTAGAGACACATTTTGTAATGAGTTTATAGATGTTAGATAAGCAGGTAATAGGTCTAAAATCACCTCCAGAGTTGCAACCATCTTTCGGGATCAAGTAAGTATTTCCTGTCGTCAACCATTCTTCCATCGTCTCTGGGTTTTCAACTGTTTCTTTAATCAACTTATATAGTGTGCCATGGAGAGAGCTTAATTGTTTAATAAAAAAGTTAAAAATGTTATCCGGTCCTGCGGCTTTCCAATTTGGAAGGCATTTAATAATTTCTTTAAATTCTTCAATGCTAGGGAACACAAAGTGATCCTTCTCTTTAGATCCGTGTTTCGGTACTATTTCTTTATACTTTCTAACTCTTTCATCATCCTTTTCTGCTCTGTTCCACATTTTAGACCAGAAGTTAGCAATTTCCTCAGTTTTAATGAACGAATCATCTTTGTTGGTAGTTTCATTTATTTCTAGATCTCTATAAACCTTCCTCTGTACAGTTCATATTTCCTATTCTGTCTTCTGTACTCTTTTCTATTATCAGAGATCTTTATTTTCTTTTCGTATATAAGAATTGCACCATCAATATGACTCTTCATTTCCATGAGGTCAGATTTTCTAGCCAGCAGCTTATTATCGTCTCTAAAAATCTTAATTAATCTGGCTTTTTCTTCTTTATTTAATTTTTCGTTCTTTTCATGCCTAACAATTAGATTAAGTTTTTCTTTAAGACTGGTTATTTTGGTTACTATAGCTTCTTTCCATTTCGACGGTTCTTTTTTGCTCTTAGTAATATCAAAGTAAACCTCCTGGGCTGACTGGTAGATTTTTGCCAAGTCGGTCAGTTGGGATGATGGGTAAATAGTAAAAGAGTCATCAATAGCCCTATTTATGCTTTCAATAACCTCAAAGTCACAAATATCTCGTGGGATTTTTGGAGTTCTTCTGCAGTCTTCGACGTTTCTCTTTTTTGCAGAAAAGATATTATTGGTCAGCAAGTTCTTAACTTTCAGGAAATTCTCTTCTTTAGCAGTAGTCGATGCTTCAATTAGATCGATAAGCGTCTTGCTTTTTTTCCTAGATTCTTCTTTAAACTTGTAATTGGATATTGGTTTTCCATTCTCTCCTTTAAGATTTTCGTGGGCTTTTCTTTTAAAAAGTTCTATCGATTCCTCTTTTTTAAACTTCACGTTAAATACTTCAGTAGTCAAGTTCCAACCTCCTCTTGGCATTCTGTCAAATCTTGTTAAGACAGCTTTCAGTGCTTCCTTTGGCCACAGAGTGCATGGAGCATCTATAGAATTAAGGAGCGATCTGAGGGAAGCTGACTTGTCATCGACCTTTACTTGGAGATTTTAAGTCGGTTTTGGTTGGTTACTGCCTTCTAGCGTATTGTTTTCCATTGTTTTTGGTTCATCCTTGTTTTTTTCTTCAATGTTTTCTTTACCCTTCATGTGAGGCATTATTAATATCAATTAAATATATCTTTGCTATACTTTTATAGCTTGAATTTCAATTCTGCTGATTTTTTTTGTTCTTGGTTCATTATCTTTGAGTAATTTTGAGAAGAACTGCTGTTATTACTTTAAAATAATTTTTTTAAAAATATTCGATGTCGAAATAATGTTGATATGCTATATTTATATCCTGTTTTAATATATGATTTTTGTTGTAATTATGTGCTGAATAGCTCAATGATAAGACAAATGTATTCATGTCAATCCTCGCGGGTTTGCGCCTAAAATTACGCAGTTGTAATGTAAAAACACCCATACAAAACCCTTAGAATTAAAACGTTAACTCCAGAAAAGTAAGGAAAAATGGGTTGTGCGGGCTGGGCACGGTGTGCAACATCTAATAATATCTGAATTTCTGTTTTTAGGTCATAAACCCTCTTTAACATGGCTCCCCTACCACGCCATCTCATTTTGTGTTAAAAATAATATCACCATGATCTGATTCCAATTCCTTTAAAAGTTCTTTTAATTGTCTGTGATTAAGCGCACGAGACTTTAAAAAATTAATCATTTTTATTTTAGGCACAGTAACATGTGACAAATCAAGTTTTTTAGCACACACGTTCTCTTGGTGAAAAATACAGAAATTTAAAAAAATTTCTTGGCCTGTTTTTTCTTTTATTTTTTTAAAAAGTCTACCTGCTACTCCTTTTAAATGCTTAACATCGCTCTCGCTCCGTCTGTTGAAATTCAGACTATTTTTTCGGGAATATACAAAAATATGCCGGCATAAACTAAAAGTACCGGCATAAAAAAAATATGCCGGCATAAAGAAAAATCGAAAAAAATGAGAAAAAAATGGAAAAGAGAGAAAAAGAAGAAAAAAAAAAATTAAGAAGATAATAAAAAGATTATAAAAAAATTTAATTGTGTATTGTCATTTGAGCTAATATTATAATCAATTCGTTCAAACGCGTATTTTTTACAAACTTTTTTTTAAACAGAAATTCATAAAGGTATCCTTCAAGATTGGTACTTGATCCACCATTTTGATTGCGAAGTCCTTTTTTCGCATGCATCCATGTACTTTCCATTCCCTGAGTATGGACAGTAGGATCATCTGGAGAAACAAAATTCAACGAATGATTTACCTGAAGATAGATGTAATTTAAATCTTGGCTTAAAGACCTGTATGCTGCCCAAGAATCACTAACAATTATCGTTCCTGGGAGGCAATATTCTCGTATAATCGGCAATAATGTTGCCGCACTTCTATTAGGCACAGGTACCAGTGCACATTTTCTGGTGCCTCGTTCTAGCATGCCGAAAACCCACTGGGCTTGGTGGTAACGCCCTCTATTGTATTTTCTGCGGAAAAAGAGAGACTCATCTATTTCAACAATTAATCTTTGTCCATTTTCATTTATACCTCCAAGCATCTCCCTGTTCTCGACCAGGTAATCTTGGAGGGTTTCTCTCATTGCTTCACACCAAGCCGACATTGTATTTAAACTAAGATTCGTGGCGAATGCAATTTCATTTTGCAGCTCATTTCTGCACCACATAAGCATAAATTTGAAATATTTTGCCATCGGAACCTTTAAAAATTCTAAAATTGAATTTTTTCTTATAGAAACTTCTTTACGACATGGCCGATTGCATGCCCAAATAAATTTATCATTAATTTTAGATTTTCTTGTGAATTTCATGAATTTAAAGCAATCGACACAAAAGACATAGTTTTTAATTAGTCCTAGTCTTGCGAAAAAGCCAATTTCTCCAAGTTCATTTGATTGTATTGTTTTTAAAATGAAATCATCATTTAGAACCATACACCTAATTTCATCTGTGGTGTAAAGCTCGTCGACAATTTCAGTTTTCATTTCTTTTTTGCTCATAAATATACGTAAATTTTTCTTTATATAGATGTGTGTTTTGATTTAAAGGGTAAAGACCAATAAACAAAAAATATGATCATCAATATCATCACCCAAAAAAAAACATTTTATTTTGATTATAACGATTTATCTAATCATAAAAGGTTCAAAATACAAGCATTTCTCTTTTTTTCTTCTTTTTCTCTCTTTTCGATTTTTTCCCATTTTTTTCAATTTTTTTTTATGCCGGCACTTTTGCTTTATGCCGGCATATTTTTGTATATTCCCACATATTGTTTACCATTATCGCTTTTTAAATATCGGCATTCGCCTTGTTCCTTAATCCAGACTTCAACATTTTTACAAATTTCTTTTTTGTAACATTTGATTCAAAAACAACCTTGTATACTTTGTAAAAACATCGGTTATACTAAGTATATAACCTACCTCTCTTTTAAAAGAATGCTTAAAATAATTTAGATTAAAAGGGTTGTAAATGGCTGTCGAAATTCTTTCAAATGGTCTGTCTCTCCTCATAGAGCATCCTGTTACGTTTTTATTCCCTGGAATTATTTTGTAATCTTGACATTTTTTGCAATTTTAGAGTATCTTCTTAATATTTGGAATAAAGTCCTTGATATAAAAGCATGCTTTTAAATTGTAATACATTGTGGTTAGTCTTTTATGACCAAACTGAACATGCAGCCGTTCTAGGACTTTTGGAATTTCATTTTCTTTGATTATATATCTATTTTTTTTCATCCTTAATTGCGACATTGTTTTCGTCACATTTAATTTTAGATCTCATATATTGGTCATACTCTTCTTTTTTAGTCAAGCTTGTGCGTAAAAACATCTTAATAATCCATCTGCTATGACATTTGTGTTACCCTGTATGTGTTTTATGTCATAATTAAAATCGTTCAATAGTAATTTCCACTTATTAATTCTTGAGGTAGTCACCTGGCATTCTTTTACACAATTATTACTGTCAGATTGCACTTTATATAATAACCTTAGATAATGTTTTTAAAATGTAGTAAAGATAGTAATATGGCTAAGTATTCTTTTTCTACTATTGTATAATTCAACTCGCAACCATGAAATTTTTTGCTAAAATTATCGAGGATTTAGTTTCCTGTGTCAAGACTGCACCTATTCCTAACTCTAATGCGTCACACTGGAACGTAAATTTCTCTTCGTATCTAGAGAAATCTAATTTTGCCTTGGTTGCTATGTGTTCTTTAATATTTTCAATTTCCTTCTTCATCCCTTCGGTTATTTTAAAGTTCTTATTATCATTTTTTAACATCTCTATTACTTTACAAATCCTTCTAGACATGTCCGGTACAAATTTCCTATGCCAGTTTGATACACCTAACAAACTTTGGATGTCTTTTCTTGTTTTACATTCTTTTTTAAATAAAAAATTTTCTAAATAAATCTGTCTAGGGTAAATACCCTGTTCGTTAACCCTATATCCTAATGTCTCAATTTTGTGTGTAAAAAACTTTGATTTCTCACAATTAAACTGCCATTTGATGTTCATATAACTTTGTTAAGACTCTATCCAATAATTAAATATGTTCTTCTTCTGACTTACTATATAAAACTACAGTCCGTTGCATAATCTTACGGCAGCCCCATTTTTTGTAAACACCTGTATATTTTAAGCCCGCAAAATTACAATAAATTCATATTTATGTGTGTATAATTTTAACAACTTTTTGCTCTAAATACTTTTATGTAAAAAACCTGTTAATTATATGTGTCGACGTTAGCCGGGATGGTATTAGGTTAATTGCTTTATTGAGATTATTTGGCATGGGAACACGATTTCCTGCCGTTAATTACTTTATTAAAGATCTGAAACGATCTGTTTCATATCTGTATCAGAATAGCACGCTTGATGGCGTCACTGCTGATCATAGTATCAGCTGACGTCTACAATATGGTTTTTATTTTTTTTTGTAAAACAAGGCGTTGCAACATCTTACGACAGTTTGGAATATAAAAACTTTAATATTTGTAGAGCCTCCATAGTTATCGATAACTGCTTGCAGTCTCTTTTTCATTGAACCAATGAGCTTTTTACAGTACCTTATGCTTATATTATGCCAGTTTTCTTTAATTGATTGTTTTAATACATTTATACACCTTACCATCAGCATAAACCATTCTAGAAAGTTTTCCCCAAAGATTTTCAATTGGGTATAAGTCAGGAGAAAATGGAGGTCAAAACATTGTCTCAAAATTATTGTCTTTAAACCAGCTTTTTGTTGATAATGAGACATGTGGTCCTGCATTATCTTGCTAAAAATAGGATTCACCAAATTCTGTTCATAAATGTAAGGAAGAAGATAATTTTCAAAAACATTTTAATATTTTAACTATCTATAGTTCCATCAATTAAAGCCAATTATGATTTTCCGCTGTAATGAAAACAGCCTTAAATCATCACCGACGGTCCGCCCATGGCTCTACGCGAATATACAACATCTTCAGTATTTAAACCTGCCCAATAGTAGCAATATCCATCGGGACCGTCTAAATTGAATTTTTTCTCGTCCGAAAATATCACATTTTGCCATCCCTTCCCTAGATCTTCGTATTTACCTGCAAACCTGATTCTGCTTTTTTTTATGTGCTTTTGTTAAAGACGGCTTTCGTTTAATCTTTTTCCTAAACAACTTTTTTTCGTTTTTAAGAACACATATTATTGTGCACTCATGAACCTTAAGGTCTAATTCTGCTTAATTGAATTTGCTGATTTATTTTTTCCTCTAGCGAGCTAAATTACTCTTGCTTATGTTCTTAAAGATAGCTTTTTTAATCTTTTAAGTTAAACATTTAACATCAAAACTTGAAAAATCTGACTAAAATTTTGACACAACTGCTCTTGATCGCTTTAACTCAGTACTAATTTTCGAAATTGATTTTTTTTTCATTGTACATAAACATTATCAGAGGTTTTCAGATTCAGTTAATGATAAACCTTTACTCATTAGGGGCAATTGAAAATTTAATTTTTAATGGTTTTAGAGGGAGGAGGGGTTTTTATCCATAATAAAAGCTGATGTTAGATTATGCAATGCCTAATTTTTGAAAAAAACGAGTAACGTGCAAAAAAGGTAGTTTTATAAAAAACTGTTTAATTAAAAAGTTTAATAAATGTTTAAAACTTTTAAAAAAGATCTTTTGATTATTTAATGATTTTAAAACACCTAAGTATTTATATAAAATGGGTGTGTCGTAAGATTATGCAACGGACTGTATATCGTCTATAAAAAAAAACATTTTAAAAATATCTAAAATACTTCTTAAATATCTTTGGAACATTTTCCACCTGGTTTAATTCCAAATGCAGTTCTTTTTACTGATAATGATTTCCTAAGAGTACAAAGGCTGTATATTGCCTACTGTCCTCATGACTTTGTATTTGGTTAAAGCCACTTGTTAAATTAATTTGGCTAAAAATCTTATTTGATCCAATATTTCAAATACATTCCTCGATTTTTTGTATCATCCATGGATCGTCATCTATATACATATTAATTTTCTTATAATCTATCACTAATCTTGAATCTTTGTTTTCTTTTTTCAATAAAAAATCCAGGGCTCGAAAATCTAGAATTACTCCGCTCAAAAATATCAATATCTAATGATCGTCGTATCTCACTTTTTGCATCAGGAATATATCTGTGGGCTATCGAATACCCATAAGATTGAACTGTGTCTACATTTTTACTAACATGAAACTTGGCTGGTTCAATCTTCATTACTTTGAAATTACTATTGTTTCCATTATAAAGTTTAAATATATTCATTTTATCTTCCTTAAGAGCATGATGAGCTAAGCATAATTTTTCAGTCAACTTTTTATCCAATTCCTACTTTTAATCCTTTTCTCTTTTATTAAAGCTTAAAATTAATCGTTTTCACCAATTTCTAAGGTGTTGTCTCGATATTTAAGTAAACATCCGTACCCTAATAACAATTCGTTTCCTAAAATACATTCCACGGGTAAATATTTGATTATAAAAAATTCTTTTTAAAAATCCTGGTCATGAAACTTCACTTCCGCTCTTGCTTTCATGTTCTTTCTTTGATCTAGTCCATTTTCAAATCTGACCGAAACGGGATGACTCTTCACGATTTAACTTAAACTATTTTGCTGTTGTTTATTAATATAATTACCTGTATCTCCTGAATCCACTAAAAATTCCATTGCTTCACCCTTTAGCGCACCTTCAATGTTAATACAAACCTGATCGTCTCCGGTAAATTGTTTGATAATCATACTCGTCTTTTTATCTTCTTCTCTCTTACAAACAACTGCTCCATCTTTCTTCTTTTCATAAACTTCGCAATCCTTTGTCTTATGAGTAGGTGATTTGTGAATTTTGCACCACATCTCATGCTTATATTTATTATTATTATTGTTATTGTCAGATTGATAAGAAGAACTTTTATTATTTTCTTGCATGGGTTAAAATAAATATAAATTTTTAAGTAAAGTAA
>DWJH01000437.1:0-10767 GCA_018248735.1 Tagiades litigiosa | reverse complement strand
ATCAACGAATTTGAAACACTATGGATAAGTCCGTACCTCTATTCGAATTTTATAATTTCTTACGTCAAATTCTGATATTTTGTTTTTCTTACAAAAAATAGAAATATTTCAAAACTATACCTAAATCTGAATAATATTTTAGAAAATTGTAAAAAAATATCTCTCCATTTTGAACCGAACCTATAATGTGTAGGTGTTCGCAAACAGGAAAAAGCTGCCTATTATAGATTTCTGGGGAGCAAATTTGCTAATGTAAATATTTATGGAGGATTGAGCAGACTTTCACGTCCATCGTAATATGTGTTTAGGGTAACTTAACGAAAAATAAATATATTGGAAATATTCACAATATATTATAGATGCAGCATTTATGTATTATAATTGTAAAATTCAATTTTAGTATAAATACGGCTAGCTTATCAAAGAATTTAATTGTCATTCTTTATGTTAATAACTAGCAATTGAAATCTAACCCAATCACATTTTTTTTAATAAACAAAAAATTTTATTCATTAAATATCAAAGTTATAATATTCTTGTTAAGCGCTGATAATTATTATCATCCAGCAGAGGTAGCTTCTAAAGTGGATTGAGATTGAATCTTGTCAAAATAATGACGTCATCTGAAATTATTAATTTAGTTATCGACGAGGATACACCGCCATTTTCTCGGCAAGGGATAAAGCAAATTGAATTACATGGTCGGATATTGGTCCCTATCAACGGAGAGCTATGTATTTGAACTGTAATATCGATGTAGAGGAAATATATTGTGCTATTACATAGGCGTGAAGAGGAGTGTATTGAAGCTTCAACTGACAAATTGACTTATGAATATCTATATTGAAATTTCATGTGAAGATGCCTATACAACTTTATTTAAATGTATGAAATAAACGATTTTTTTTTCAAGCACTTTGGTCATGTCCTTGGAAGAAACGAAGGCTTAATGAGAACAAACTGAAATATATTTCAACATAAACTAAGTTATTATTAGGATTAAGCACACATAATACAATACACACGATATAAATTATTTGTAACCGAAATTTAATGAGATTGCAGAGTTCCGAGTAACACAAGGGACAGAAGCCGGGAACTGTAAAGCACTTTCAATTTATTTCCTGTTTCAAAACACTCGTCGCAGTCATAAATCATCGTAGCATACGCAAACTTGAGTAAAATAAACATCGTACGAACTAATTAGTGTGCAAAATTCATGTGGGACCAAACAGGGTACGAGTAATATGGGCGAAGTACAGTTTGATGTTGTGCGCACAAAATTAGGCAAGTTTAGGGCCAAAGTTGACCTCGACCGTAACAAGTTAATTTAAACTACCCGAGTTATTTGCAGTGAACCGTGACAGTAATTGAATTAGCAATTACTTTCAAGGTATGCAAACAATGCGTTAATATGCAAGTGCTTAGAACCTGTTATTGCTTTTGTTTGCTACATTTATTATTAGAAAACATCAGTCGTACTATTCTTTGAAACTCAATTATCTGGAGCTATGCAAAAAAATTTAATGAAAGTGTTAGAAAGTGAAGATAGTTTTAAACTCGATAAGGAGTGGGCGAGGCATCATTCGTTTTTTTATTAATTTTTTTTGGAACAATTATTTTTTACAACCTTCAACTCCTATGACAGTAAGAAATTTCCAATCGCATAGTTTATTTTAATGTTTATACATAAATAATATTAACGCTGGGTAAGTGTACTAAATACTTTCTATGGCCAGGCGCTAATATATAAATATAATTTGCACGGGCAAGCGGTCCTAACTAAATTATAATGAAGTCTTAGACCTCCCATTCATCTCTGCTGTGCATTACGTAATGTTTCTGAATTTTCAATGAGCAGTCGCCGGCTTCCTTTAGCAATTTCTCTAATTAGCATGCAATCTGTTTAATCCGCTAGATTTCTGCTCCGAGGATTCATATGCGTCTTTATTATATTTAGGCCATTTCCGGATTGACGACTTTTTAAGGTCAAGCAAAAATCGATCGAATAGGTCGAACTATGATATATGTTTTTCTAGGTTTACTTTATATTATAAATACGGTGTTGAAAACTAAAGATAGTTTAATATTTTTTAAGCTACTGTTAAACATTATAATATTAAATTTTATAATTTGTGCGAGCTTTAGTAGGTTTATTTTTCACAATATTTTCTTAACAAATACTGGACTTTATTTGTGATTATTTGATATTCGTTAACCAATACTTTAAGAAGTATTCGCATTTTGTTTCGTGTGTGAAGAGCCTTAATGCTTAGCGCTAAAAATATTTATTGCTCTCCCATTCTGTCTCTTGGAAATTTAATTCAAAAGCGCTTTATCTCTTCATAATTAATTTTAAATGAACAGTTTCGCACTTACTACTTTTATATAGATTTGCGAGGAAATAGTATAAATAGTGAATGAAAGGAAAACATGGGAAGCAAATAATTTTAATATTTTAGAACATACTTTCATAAATGAAATAGCTTTTTTAATTCACCACTTAAATAATCTTCCTATTTACGTATATATCAATCTGGATAATATTTTTTTTATATACACAAAAAAACAATGTACAGTATATAGTAATAGACTCAAAACTTAGTTAAATGTTATAATATTATTATACGTGTATTTACAAAAAAAACATTTTATGTTTAAAAACACGAAAAACAAAGTTTTTATTTATCATAGCGCATTGTTTTCGAAAACAAAACAAAACTGTCTTCAGCGTCGTAAACATCGTACCAACAACAATATTTAGCACTTTTCAAGTCTGTGTTGTATCATGAAAAATAAATTATTTTTCTCTTTAAAATTTTTCATTTGCAACGTACAGATCCTTCATTGGGTGTGGTATGTGCTGTAGTTAACCTCAAACTTAAACTTTATAAAGGACTAAGATATAACTCTACGCAATGTTCGTGAATTCATCAGCCTCGACCAAATAAAACCACATAAACTTTGTTTATTCGCTTTGACGGCCGAAACCGCAAATTCATCAATGCTCTTACTTGCCAAGGGTTTTGTTTTAACTTAACGTTTGCCATTATTTACTCTCTGATTTTGTAAATAACATGCACAATAATGAAATTTTGACGACGACTATCTTACGCCAATAAGATAAGTAAGACGACATTTTCGTTGTTTCTTCTTCTTATGTCTTTATTTCTTTCTTTTTTAGATAACGACTGTGATAATATGACCATTACAATTATAACATTTCGTATCTATCTTTAGATTTTTCGGCTTTCTTAGTGGTTATCTGTTATTTCTGTTGCCGAGATTATTTGTGAATCACGTAATTTTGGGATCTTTTCTAATTTAGGAGTGAGATCGGTCCCATTGTACGTTTTAATCGACGGCCGAAAGAATTTCTTTACAAGAATGCCCGTTGAAAGGTGTACAAAAAATCGCTTTACACAATTTTCAATTTTCACGCCTTCCGTTTATCCACTGAAAGTATTTCCGAGTCGTTTTAATTGAATTTTTTTCGCTTTGACAGGTATTGATCGTCCAGCTTTCAATAGGTAGGTCCTGTTTTATTTCACAAATAGGCGGATAATAAATGACTATGAAAGTGAAAGCTTTTAAAGCTTTTCGGAGTCTATAAATCATCGTGTGTAAGAAGTATTCGAGAGTAAAATGAAGTAAACAATTTTGGGTACACTTAAAAATGTGACATTAAAATTATCTTCAGATTGCTAATTTAGTACCCAAAAAATAAATGAATAGATACTAATTAAATTTTAAAATGTAATATGAAATTTACCAAACATTTTAATTTACATAATCGTGGCACATATTTTATTCAATATATTGTGACCGATAACCCAATTCCCGCACTAACCTATTATCCCTGGTTATTTATTTATTTATTTCAATTTTCATATAAAGCAAACATTACAGAACTAAGTCCAGTCCGTTTACTTACAAACTCAAAGACTGCACATAAGTTCCGGCCGTCCTGCGAAAAACAGCAGGATCAGTAAAAAAACAGATCAATACTAGGATCCTAAGTTGCCTAGTGAAAAATCCAAGACTTATTAATTTGGTGGAGTGTATTACATAAGTAGTAAGTCACCATTGCATATATAATAATAAAGACAGTTTTTTATGTAGAAACTAAAACATAGAGCGAGACAATAGGATAATGTTAAGGTTCTATTCCCTGTAGCATGAGTTCTTTCTCAGATGAGGTTTTTCTTTTTGTGTTACGTGCATTGCATTATCAGATTGCTTTACATTTTGCTTTTTATTTTTGTCATTTCAACAAAAATATTAAACGAGCAGCTGTTTACCTGGCGTAGCCTTCACCCAAATATCTGAAATTAGTGTGCACACACATATAAACGAAGATGTGTTTAGATATATCACTTTTAGATAAATACGTTCCTACTTTTTGTGAGCACAAGTTCGTTTTCGATGTACTGATTGATATTTCAAACGTACAAATAGAGTTTGGATTAAAACTAGGAGGATGGCCGCTCCAGGCATATTTGTTTTTTATAAAAACCAATTTGTATGTTGTTTAGATAGCGGGGTTTTTGTATATTAATTTTTAATATTTTTTATTTTTTTAATAATATTTAATTGGATGAGTTTACAAGCGACTAATCCAAGACTCGAAATACTTTTAATTGGAAAACAATTAAATGCAATTATAATAAATCAACTGTACGACGACGTGAACGGTACCTGCTCGATACAAGGGTCCCGTGTTCGATTTCCAGCTGGGGTTATTATTTATGTTAATGATAAATATTTATTCTAGGGTGTCCGTTGGATTTAACATATTCATACCATTGCTAAAGTAATATTTCGGTTCTAGCATTTCCAACTTACGATCAGCGCAGCTCATGCATACCTGCATAAACTTAGTCAAAGCGCTCACTGTGCCTTGAAAACTAGAACTTGATTCAACTTAAATAATATGACTTAAAACTATTAGTAGTTGAGTTTGTATGCAATTTACGAGTTGTCTCTTTAGTATTCTATATGCTATATTTATTTCATTAGTATGTTTTCACACACACTAACACAGTTTGAGTTGGAATACGATAGTCATAGCATATAATGGTGGCCTACGTTGACATATTTGAATATGTTATGGATGAATGCCTAACATATTACTTTACTTTTCAATTCATACATAATTACCTCGTATAAAGCTTCTCACCAACATAACTCTAAAATCGTAAGGCTTGAAATTTAGCAAGAATATTCTTTCTGCTGTTTAAATATTAATTAAGAACGGATCTTGAGCACATTCTACAAATCCATAATTTTTAGCGGACGAATTTGAGGGTGTCAGCTAGTAGAATAATATGCCCAAAATAACATGGTAATAAAAATGCTCATATTTTGGGCAACCGAAATATGGAAATTCTGACTAATATTCCGGGTTTGAAACAAGTTGTGAGGTTCCCGGCTACAAAGGCCCGTAGATTGGTAGAATAAGCTTACTCGTATAACACGTTGGCACGGTTCAAACGCTTTGACTAAGTTTAATACAAGTTTATGAAAGTTGCAGTGATCATAAATTAGAAAAGTTATCTATAAATAGTACTTCCCCTATTTCTTTTATATTATGATAGTAATAAAGTGTCAATTACTTTAATTGATGCGATGTACTTTTTTTATAATTCTAATATAATTCTAATCTAATATCTAAGTTAGGTAGTTTTTACTTTGTGCAATATAGGAAGTATTATTTTAGAATATAACAAAGCGAAAACCGTATAAAGGAAAATAGTATACATAGGTTTTGAAAATTGTTTTCAATGTATTTTAGAAACATTCAATCTTTTTTGTTGCCGCTCGCCTGATGGTACAATGAATGAGGACTTTAATTTTATAGATTCTGAGATCTCATGTTGTGTTTGTTATTAGTAGTGTTATAGTGTTACGCAAAAGGCTATTTTTCAATAAAATATAAACTAATACTAGCCAAGAAATAGTCGTAACAGCTTTAAGGAAAAGTAGCTGTAAGCAGTAAAAGTAGTTACTAGTTGCTCGTTACGTTACCACTGGAGTAACAACTCAAAGACTGCTCGAGCTGCACTGATAATAACTTACAGAAGTTAGTTTCAAAAGCTTACGTTTGCCACTCCCATATTTTACTACTATACTATATGGAAGTGGTGTTAGTCTAGCATTGGTAGATACTCGGTAGGTCCGGGTCAACCTTTAGGGCATGCTCCTTTGACTTTTCGTGTGATATTTTTAAAAATAAAATTTTTTAACCGAATTCCAAAAAACAAAGAAGTTCTCAATTCGATTGTATTTATGCTTTTTTTTAATAGTTACAAATTGATTATAAATATATTAAGTAAAGCAATAAAGAAGGGGTTGAGTATCTAGAATTATTTGTAGCTTTTTAGTTAAACTTTGGATAAGGAAGTCGGTTTTATGTATTTTTAAACTTTAATTATTTGTACGTGTATTTGTCACTCATCTTCTCCAGTTGAACGATTTTTATGATTGAATTCATGTATTTAGATCTATTCTATTATGTTTCTTAATATAAATATTAGTGTTAGGTGACCGGAGAATAACTTTACAGTGAAGGAAAATATCGTGAGGGAAAACCGTCAAATAAGATACCATTACCACACCAGGGTCCTCGGAATCGAATAGCGTAGCCGACAAGCTACATAATCGATACATTTCATTTAGAATTTAAAATTTTTATTATTATCAGTAAATTAGGATTATCGACGCGTTAGGAGATTATCATACACAATAGGCATTTAATAAAATAAAAATATGACTTGAATGCAACGTGGTATATAATATCGTATCTTAACGTACTTGCTTTAAATAATAAAGTGTCTTCGGAAAAATTTTAGCTGGTAAATAACAAAATATCATCCTCACGTACACTACTCTATAATTCAGTTAGGTCGATGTTTGCAGCGTTTGTGTCTTAAATAAAAAAAAGTGTTTGTTGTAGACGTGATTTCAGCGATACATATTTAGTAGATGTTCGACCGGCATTCGGGCCGCGTTCGGATTTGGCAAATGACAGACAAATTGGCGGGCTGCGAACGTGACGTATGGTGGCTACACCCACTAGTTGTCCCACAGTCGAGTAACACGCAGTAGTTTAACTGAATCTATTTAATGCAAAATTAATCGGTTATTTCTAGAACAACGTTCGTCTGAAACCGCCCATCACTTATCAATAGGTGATGTCTCAGTCAAACGTTGAACTTTTTCAATGAGAAATTTATTTACGCATCCCGCCTAGGTTTATAGGGCTTTTTTGTGTAGTAATTTTTACTAATTTTACTAAAACAGAGATCATTAGTAGTAAAAACGTTTTTTGGGGCTGCCTTCCAGTATGACAAGGGACATTTTGACAGCTTGTCCATTTTTTACTTCGTTTCGTTCAGACCGTTTTATGTACATTTATTGTCTAGTAGTATTTTAAGGCTTAGAACGCCGAACAAGCTTGTTTACTTATAGATAAGACAAACTTGATGTTAAAATTGAAAATATGATGTTACCATTTCTGGCCAAATAATTTACCCACCTGTCGTTAATGTTATACTCCCAGCGACACAAAATATAAATAATCTGAATAACGGCGATTCGCTTACGAAGAGCTTAATGACAAACACACGTACCTATGTATATATTAAAGATACATTTCTCTTTTAATTTTTTAACAGATAATTTGTTTTAAACGTGCCTACTGTACTTCACTGTCATGTGGTTGAACTATGAGAATGTATCGAGCATTGCGTTTGATCGCTAACACGGTTAAATCATCGCTGTGTTACAATTTTTGCATTTTTATATCAGTTTTATTTGTGACCTATAGTTTTTCATTAATGGTAGTATTCATTTTGCAGAAAAAAACAGATATTAAAATGAATTATAAAACTAACTAACTAACTAAATTAACTTATGTTACCTAGCTATAATATCGAACAACATTGATTTTTGCGTTTATCTATAAAGGTGTTTGTTTATAAAAGTTTTAAGTTATGCAAAGTAAATATACCCCGGGATGCTGTAAAAATCTCCTTAGCCGGCTCTCTGATGTACTTATTATACCAAATAGGTAACAAATTTATAAACTTAGCTAATTACGCGGGAGCTTGGCCCGAGTTTCACGTTTACCTCGAAACATTACAAACTTCTATGAGCCCAATTTGAAAGCGCCGTAATCACTACTCACTTTTAATAACACTTCCGCAAAAAAAATGTAATACCTGTCCCGTAATATCTGTTTAAATTCTTCTTTGAAACGCCTCGAGCCACTAATATCCCGCTCATCTATTCGTATTTATAGCAAGGAAGTTGATAACAAAATTGGTACAGCAATTTACTGAATTTTAAGTTAAAAAAATTTTATACCTACCTATACATTTATTTGCTGACCTGAAATGAAAATTTATTCAGATTATTTACTTTAAACAGCTAGGTATTAACAAAATAAAACAATTTATTTTGTATTAAAATTATACCCAAGATGCTGTTGAATAATTTTCTTTGATTTATCATTCGGCAATTAATGAACTGAACATTCTATTCAACGAACACCAAAGAAGGACGCAGCCATATTTGACCAGTGAACATCTGTGAATAAGTAATACCTACTCTCTGACATTTTGCCAGTTTTTTGCCACAACACGCCAATCATGATTTAAGCAGTCAGAGTTTATTTATAGGTATTCTTGTATGTAACACGTACAAAGGACCTAATGGACAGTCTGACACGTGAGCGAATTGATAAGGGTCACAATTTTGAAACGTTACTCAACAGTAAACGGTATTCGTTTTTCTTTTAGTCTCATACCAATGTTTTTGCAGAGATTACTTTGAAGGAATGAATAAGAAATTTGAATTATGTATTACTAGCGACCCTGCCCCGCTTGGCGCGGCTGATGTATGTACATTGTACATACTATATTATACTATAGGTATGTACCTACTGTAAGTGTTTTACGACATCACATAAGAAACCTCTAAAATTATAAGTATTTATCTTACTATATTATGCATAAATTACATATATAAACCCTCCTCTTGAATCACTCTACCTGTAAAATAAAAACTGCATCAAAATCCGTTAGTTACGTAGTTTTTAAGCATACATAGGGACAGACAGCGGAAAGCGACTTAGTTTTATACTATTTAGTAATATTCACTGAAAAACGAAAAAAAAAATTTTACCAGCTAAAGCTTGCAAATTATTTCGCGTTTAAATCTCTTTGTACGTATTTTGGTCAATAAGTCTACGAATTGTTTTAGAGGCCTTACTGAGTCATAAAATTACCGAAGTAATAAAAGGCCGAAGTAATACAAGGAAGACCCTTGCACTTCTTTCACTGTATCATCCGACATCCGAAAACAAACATAAAAATATATATATACGAAAAAATATTTGCCACGACCAGTAACTACATACATACAGAAGTTTGCTGTAAATGACGTGACAGAGGTACGGTAGGTGACGGATACGATGCCGGCACAAGCTACTATTAAAATAAACCTCCACTTTGCACTTTATACTGCTATTATGAAGTTGGGAACTGCTTTACCTAGTAAAATGTAGGCTAAACTTTCTACAGCTTAAGGTCTTAAATTTATATTAACAACTTTTGATAGGAGAGGGTTTAAGTTGTTCAATGCACGAAAATTGTATGAGTTTCATACTGCAGTATAAATTAATATTTGCAAACAAATATTTTTTAATTTGTCCATATTAATATAAATTTGATAGTAATCTTTTGTTAAACAAATTATATTTAACAGAAGATAGGATTGACGTACCTATATGTACTTATTATGTGTATATTTTGTGTTTATAATAGTTTAAATGACATTAATAATAAATATGTTACATAACCTACGAAAGCACTTTTATTATCAAAGTATTTTTTTATTGTAACGCTTATTTATTTGGTGGATGAACTGGCAATAATTTCGTTAAGCAAAAATAATATATTTACTGTTTGAAATTGGAACAAATCAGTTTGCATAATTAAAATTGTTATTTTTACAAATTATCAGATTGTAGTATTCTTAATGCGTGTCATTATTATGATGAGAGACCCAGTCACGTTCAGTAACGTCTGAAGGGTTGAAGCAAAAAGCCGAGTGTAACGTTTGTTGACAGTAATTCACGCGAGCATCTAGGACCAAAATTGTGAAAATAACAATAGATCTTGGTATCAAGTTCGGGAAGTCATAAATTCCGATAAGCCAAACATATAAAACGCCAAATCCTTGCAAACGATGGCCCAGGCCGGGACTCGCGCCGTAATGTGGAGCACTAAATATGCAGTAATATGGAGTTATTGCTCAATTATACGGTGCGTCTCATTGTTTGCTTATCAGTAAAACACAGCGTGGATTGTAATTACATTTTGTTTGAGCAACCAACGATGCTTTAACATTGTAAATTCACATTAAACGTTAGAATGTTTGAGGCAGTACGTATTTTACACATGTATTGACTACGTTTGTGATATTCAATTTATTCTTAAGTTAAGTAATAATACCGGTACAAAGTACGTATACTTTACTCAACTCAATATTAAAATACTTGTTGTTACATATATTATGTTATCTGTATTGGTTGTATTTTGAAATCAGAGATATGAATAACAATTTATTCACTGCAATCAGAAACATTTTATATGTCGCAGTTTGAAGGGTGTGAGTATCTACATACGACATGATAATGGGTAAATACATAGATGTGGTACAAAATAATATTATTATTTTAACATTATCTTACAAATAATAATA
>DWJH01000436.1:0-10771 GCA_018248735.1 Tagiades litigiosa | reverse complement strand
GAAGGGAGAAAGACTGAAGGAAAAGACAAAAGGACTATTTAGTGATGAGACGTTTGTTGGTACGTACAGATATATTGACTTTAGACGATCAATTCCTTACTAATAAAAATAAAATACGTGGTAGAGATAATAATAATGTTTAAAATATCACTAGAAAAACTAGTTGGACATCGATCCGGTTTATACTTTGACAAAAGTAAAACGATATTTGTGGTGAATATTAAATGGTGATAACACATAAAATAATAATTCTTGTACTTTATAACAAACAAAACTATAACAGCACAATTAATTGCAATCTTGATTATCAACAATTATAAACTTTTGATTCACAAGTATTTTCTTTTAATTATGAAATGATGACGTTAAAGTTAAAGTCACTGAAAAGCCGTTAAATAAAAACGGAAGAGATGAGGATAATATGAAGAGTAGGAAGTGGTTCCCACGGTCATATCGATAGTATTTACAGAAATCTTGAACTCCTTGCGTAAAAACGGTACAAGGCGTTTGGCATAAAAAGTTAATATATTGTCATATCGCACTAATAAAGTGACTGAAAGCCTTGTTATCATGAACAATGGACATCATTATTGGCGATTTCGTCGATTACAAGTACCACTTTTTAAGAAGAAAAAGAGAATCTTGACTTTGGTGACATAGTAGAAGGTAACCACCATAATACCTATATCATAACATATCGTTCAAGATGTTGCAATTAATACCTAAATGTAGGATGCATTCCGAAATCGATATCTGGTAAAACCTGAGAGAACCATTTTAAATATCCAAGGTAACATTAAATATTGTCTCAAAAGCGATATCTCGATGTTGCAATATTGTTGATTTATCGTATTGTTTCGAAATCAACACACTTGTCCATAACTTACGGTAATCATGTATTTCGTACTGTCAAATTAGGTGTTGAAATGAAGAAATCGCTTTGACGGGCCATCTACGGTGAAGTGGTGTCGTAAACAATACAATCTTAATACATTCTGCATTAGCCTTTTTAATGTTTACGACCAAACTTTTCCTTACTTGGATTAGAATTGATATTTGTTCTGAGAAATTTTAAGAACAAACGCATAGTTCATAAAAAGTTCTGATTATCCTTAAACAGTTAACGGCTTGAGCGTTCTCTTAGACTACAACCTAAAAACCAGGTGGCATGTAAAACAGACACTTGCAGTTTTGGTGAAAATATATGTAACAGATTTTAAAAGAAAATTATGTAAATCAATGTAAAGAACCTATCTAGAGTATTATTAACGCTCTTACAGGTAAAGCTTGTTTAAATTAAATATCGAAAAATTCAAAGTAACCAAAGTGTCAAAAAGCAACTGATTTGAGAGCCTTCTCATTGTATGATGGCTAATAAAAAAAGTGACGTGCGTTAGAATTACATCCTGCGGAGTCTCGGAACAAATCGATTGAAAGTTCAAGGCTGCATCGGTACACGAGGTTGCAACAAGTACGCCAAAACTTTGCGAAACCCGCCGCTCGCCGCACCAACTATGTTGCTTTCGTTATTCAATATATTTACACAACATCTCAACGTCAACTTACACGCCTGCAACTAACGACAACTTATAAAATATCATGAAGTAGTTGAATAAGACTGGTATTTTCCTGAGGAACGTCCCATTTTCTATAAGACCATTTAAATATAGTGAACTGATTGAAACAAGAAGCTACATACTGTTAAGATTTTTACTCGTATTTAAAATTAATAAATATCATACTTAATTAATTTTCTTGCGGAAACCCAGGTTGTTATTATGTTATTTTGTTTTGAAAACCAAACACAGAATAAAACTAAAACTATTTCTATTATTATGAAACTTGCCCTTTCACATCAGAAATAACAAGCCGTAGACGTATTAGTAATAAGTAGTAGTTAGATAGTATTATACAACTAGACATTACGCCCATTAGTGACTTCACCATAAATAGACCAGTTACATTTATAGTTTGGTAATTACAATCTAATTGATTTACTTAAACCTGTTTTACGGGTCTATATACAGTAGTCAACTTTATCTACTTGTTAATTAAAACATGATGTATGTTAGCTAACTAAAACCAAACCTATATGTAGGTAACAATTTTCTAGTTTAAGAAAATAAAATTAGGTTTTATGCACTTGCATAACAAATAATAAGATTTTTTAATGACAATCACTTGAAACTGTGTTAATACAGTTAATTAAGTGGTCGTACATATGTACATACATACGTAATGAAAATATTTACGCGAGATTAAAAAATTACAGCAAAATTCATTCACCGCCACTCCAAAACTTATCTAATCATTAAAATGAAAAACTGAATCAATGCCGCAATTGAAAATCAATGACGAGACACTGAAAAAGCGTTATTATAAACGTTCACTGATAACACTATCAACTTGACATGTTATTGAAAATTACGCCCTTGATCATTGAAATATCTCGCCAATAAATCGGCTTGACCTACATTGTAGCCACACATCCTTGAATTTATCGACTTTAGACAAACAAGCGATGTACGTAGATTGTTTTGGAATTCACCACATCTGTGTCAAAGGGTCCTGTGACGTTCGATAAATTGCTCTTTATTGCATAATGCATTATGCAATTAACGGACCGAGTCCTGCCTCTAAAGTATTACGCAATAATGCAACAGTGACGTGCAAATGAACTCTAAGGTTCATCCCAACAGCTGATAGTGTCGAGTGCCAGTTCTTTTTATCTTATTGTTTTCAAGTGTCTGGTAAACTTTAATTACAATGTACTAACATTGGGTATGTGTGCACAACAAATTCTTGGACGAGTGTTATGTCATTGATAAAAACCCAGACTGTTTAATAGCACTTATAATCTAATTTACTATATTATAGTTTGATATAAGGAATCGGGTAAAAATAATAATTAGATTGATATAAATATAATATACTAGCCGTACCCGCGACTTTGTCCGCATTCACATTAATTAAGTAGTTTGTGTCCTTTCTCAGGCTTTAGAGTCTAGACTATCTGTGTACCATTTAGTTCAGTAGTTTTAGCGTGAAAGAGCGACAGACACACTGCGTTATTTCGAATTTATAATATAAGTAAGGGTATATAACGGTAACTTATTAATCCCTTGCAAGTTCTTTCCCTTCGCCAAGCAATCCATTTGAATAGGACTTCTTTAAAATTCGTTCTTAATGTCAATATCGGAAAAGGGGTAAAGTTTGATAAACTTCAATGTACCAATCTTTTTTCTATCTTAACTTATTTATTATCCAAAAGTTAACATTTTAAAAAACAGTATTACCAAAAGTTCAAAATGCTAATGAACTCTGATAAATATATCATGAAGCATGTTAATGACAAATAAATTATAAATTACTTATTCATGTAACACAACTTCATGTGCGTATGATTAACATAATCGATAGTAATTTATTAACCAACTTTAATTATTTACTACAACTATTCACACGTGTCTTGTATTAAGTCTATAAGTTAGAAATTGGTTTACCTTGACACTTCACGATAACATTAATTATTCGAATACATATAAGTTTTCCAATGGGTTTATATAACATGACTAAAATACACAACAATTAATATAAAATAAGTTTATTTTTTGTATTTAATTTTATTTGTGCAACTTACGTCTGGTTATGGTGTTTAGATATGAGTTGGTTATTAATATAAGTGACTAGCTATCTCGGCAGACGTCATCCTGCCCGGAAAAGCTTAAAGCGATATGCCGACAGCAGCGCCGCTTTCCGGGTCCGATACCAACTGAAAAACCTTTTTCGGCTCATGTACAACAGCTTTGGTAAAGATCATCACATGATCAATTGCTTAGTTTACGATTACATAGAGGACTGTCAGACAGACAGACAGACAGACATAAATTATTTTTTATTCATAAAAAGAAGATTAAATGCACACGTTAACACCAGGAAACCTAATGTGCAATGTATGTTTCATATGAAAAAATCCCTTGAAGTCATCAATACTTCCTTAACCTATTCTGTTTTAAAATGTGGTATTGAGCTAAGCGCTATGTAACATTAAATATTATTATTAAAGTAAAAGTGATCATTTTGGCACTACGCAAAGTATGCCTAAATCTGTCTATCAATAAAGCGCATCTACAGATGTTACTCAGGCAACTTAAATAAGCTGAATCACATTGGAATTAAACGATAAAAATGCATAATCATATTTCTATCTACTCATCCAAAATCAATATGTTACGTATGACGTTACAATACAAAGCTTTTAAATGTCGTATTTTAAGGAAAACCAGGTCATCGCGTAAACAAAATTTTAATATATTATTAAACGTAAGCAAATATAGGCATTGGTGTCATTTTAAATCGTCTTCTAACCTTCACATTTTCTTGTTCGAAATCAATTGCCATACTGAGCTTTGTAAATGAAAATCGGACATGCAAATAATCTAGTGGTCAGCCTTCGTATTCTAAATCCTTGCATAGATATTTTATATATTAACTAAGTACTAAACCTGCTGTAGGAATAACATTTGATATACCGATATGATAGGGTGTATAGAAAACGTAGAATGTAAACGGCAAATGCAAGGTAAGCTGGGTTACCACTTTAAAATTATCATTAACAAAAATTGGTCCTACTTAAATTGTGACAAAAATCCAAATCTGGGAATAGAGTCAGATTTTAGATAAACATAATGTTAATAGATAAATTTTTATCATTTGGATATATTTTTCTCTGAAAGTCAAGGTCTGATTTTAGTGCGCATTGTAAAAGTTCACTCTTGACTTTTGTCGCCCATCTTATGATGTGACATTGATAGAGACATTTTCAAGCGTTTGCAATATCTGCACAAGTATAGATTGTATCTTTAAGACGAACAGAAGAGCCTTGGGATTTTCTGCAGGTGTCATATCCGAACATACATTAGTGAGCCGTCTATCTAAACTTAGGCATTAATGTAGCTAAGACGAATACAAACAATAAATTTAAATTATGTAACTTTTCTGCCGAAGCCGACGTCGTGAATCGCGGCCAATGGACTCAAATTCTCAATTCGAATTACGTAACAAACAAACAGATATGCCAATAAATTTTAAAGTTGCAAAGGTACCTAACAAGGCTCGAATAGACATAACGCCGATCTCTGTTGCTCAATTCTAACAGTAGCCTTTCAATAAATTTAAGATAGACTTTAGTATACCCAGGATAAAACAAGAGGTAACGCAATAGTAACAGAATTTAAACTGAAATAGTCCGACTTGATACTGGTAATAATTTCAAGGGTTCCAATGATCACTATCAACAAATGAAAGTCTTCGTACTTGCAAGTTTCCTACTAATACGAAGCATCTATGAAAAAAATAAAAATAAAAAAAATAAAATAAAAAAAAACATACCATAACATACTCAGTATATTTGAGGCGATGAACTTGGACCTTAAGAGTAAGGCAAGTGACCGATCTCACTTAAGACAAAGTTCCGTTTGATATCTGGGTGATCAGATTGGTCTCTTAAAATCCGATGAACAATATTGTTTGCTACACTTATATCTAGAAAAAATATATAATAGTAACTACATATATCTAGTCTGCGCCCGCGCAGGCAAATGGCCGGTCAATAACAAGACGGTCCCATTACTTGACACGCTTATTAAATAAATTAACAAGACTTTAAAAGCTATCTCTGTCAAAGATCAGTGGAATTTTTTGCACGACTGCGTCGTCGGTTAATATGGAGATTGCCTGAAGGTTTCCGAGTACGTTTTCCCGCAGAAGAAATTACCTACGTAACAGATGAGACTCTCAGATGAGTAGTGTATCAACACCCCATTTTTATATGTGGATATGTGCGAAAATTGTAAAAAAAAAATATCTCAATATAATTAAATGTAATATAAAAATAGTAATTTCATAAACAAATCTTATTTCGATTGAAAAGACCAGAAACTATCTAAAACATTGAGTTACAATTCTAAACTCCAAATTGAATATGGGATAGAATGCACAGAGATTTACCTGTTTGGATAACACGGGTTCATTAATGAACTTAAAAATCGCCGTGAATACGGAGTTGTTAAAAGAATAAGTAATTTTATTATTGGCTGCGAATTGTTTTTTTCCCTCTAATTAATTTACCGCTATTGAGGATGTATAACAACAAAGTAATACTAATGAGCTACAATTTGCAATGAGTGTTTGACTGTTTGGCAATCTAGATGTAATTACAGTAAGCAATTATTCTATTATCTGTGGCTTATCACTATGAAACAATGCAGTACAAGTGCTTCGACAATTTTAGGATACAACGGGTTCAATACAAACATTATATTTTTACAAATAATATTAAATATGAGTATTTTCAATGTATAATATCTTGCTACTGGAATAAATAATTTTATGACACATATGAAGAGATCCAATTCTGGCAATTAAAATCAAACATTTAACACAGATTAAACATATTCATTTAAAGTTTTCCTACCAAATTTTCATTGTTTGATCATATGAAAAATTTGTTGTCTGTGCATATTAGTGGAAGATTGTATGATCATGTCATATATTTTTTAAATTATTGAGGAAGTAATTTATCATTGTAATTACACCTACTGATATGTTCTTCCTGACATAGTACCATTTTGTAGTAATGTGTATTTATCTACAACACTTTTGTATTTTAATTATAAACTATCTGTTGTACATTCTGACTAAAGTGAGACTATTACTTAGAGAAAAAGACTAGATTTAATTGTAGCCTTAGTTGTTTTACTTTCAAAATAAGTGACAGATATGTTGTGGGAAAATATTGATATTACAAGAAAATAAAAAGCTACTTTTGGGTGCACGCTGAAAATATAAATTTTCTGTTGCAGGCAAGACATAAATCATAATATATGAAGATTAATATAGAAAATTTAAGAAATTAACTAATTAACATATTTCATTATAAAACAGGGCTAAGTGAGTCCTTTAATATTAGTGAGATTAGAACTATTCTTCAGAAACTACTTTCTATAGAATTCATTTCATTTTTCAATGGAATTATTGGTAATAATTATACTTACAAAATATTTTTTACAATTTTCTTACTTTGGTTTCAATAAACTATTATTTGTAAGTATATCTAATTTTATTTTTAATTGTATAAATTAAGTACATATTTACATACAACTATTAAAGAAATTGTAACATTCGCTTCTATGCAATTTTTTAAATTGTCACCATAGACAACAACAAAATAAAATGTAATAGAAATACCAATCACATATTTAATAAAAAAAAATATGTAGACATAAATCACAAAGGAATATTTTAGTGAGGAGTTATTACAACTAGCTGATTGAAGGCTGAGTGTGAAAGTAAGTAAAGCAATAATGAACAGTGCTGCATTATTGCATACATAGTTTAACCTTTTAATAGACACCCACTAGACCAAATCCCTGTGCCTCCGATAGAAAGTTCAATATACATCATCAAATACAAAATTGCAGACAAAACAGTCACAAGTAAAAGAAATAAAAATGCAAGTAGAGCAAAATTAAAAAAAAAAACGTTTATTTACTTACTTCGATATTTCCCATCGTTTGGAATGCAGTAAACACAAACATGAACCCGAAACCGAGCAAAATAACATTTAAAAATTTACGTTCCATGATTGCCGATTTTCAAAATCAAAATTTTAACGAAATATTTATAAAAAAAATATTTATTTACTGTACAGGACGTTGCAATGCGCCACAAAACTGCTGTATTCTTTACGCAATATTTGAAACTACAAACAAACACCACATCGAATGGCGTTCGCTTCGGTAATGATAATAATATTCTGATTCCATTCCCGAATGTGTAAACTCCCTCCACTACGTTGATCAACGTGAAACTCTACAGCATTGAGTTTTCGCTCTTATAACAACACACGTAATAGCGTATACTCTGAGTACATACTGAGTGTACTGTACACGTATCTTTTATCACAATAGAATACACCCGATTAGGTAAATAAATAAATATACGTCACTGTGACATTACTATCAATATCCATGACGTTGACATGATTGCCAAAAACAATTGTCAAAATGACGTAGCGGTGACAGATACAGAAGTTTTTATTATATAAATGCGAACATTTTTATTAGTGTACAGATAGTAATTTTATAATTAATAAGTAAAATAAAGAACCGTTCACTTTTTAATATAATAAATAAATAAAATTTAGTTGAATTCTCTGTGCTTACTATGGGTCATTTTTTAATTGACTTTAATTAACTGTTGTAACAAACTGTTTACTTTTGGTATGTTTTCTGTAGCTAACTTATGTTTATCTGTGGCCCATAAAGTCCTTCGGTGTCGTCTGTCGTATAATATCTATAGTATTGCCGTGTTTTTTAAATCTGTAAAACTTATTTTTCTGTTCTGATTCATCGTGATTATTTATTACAGAAGAGCTTGAATCAAAAATATTTAGAAATATATAAAAGTTTTGTGAAAATTCCAATGTATTATGGAAATGTAGTGCCTTATTGGGAAGATATGATATTGGATTTTTGGTAGTATTCGGTGTGTCGTTCTGTGAGGATGATCTCACTGACGCGCTGACATTAGTTCGTTCTTTTCGGCGACTTCTTGATAGTTTTATTATTGTTGGTTGACCAAGTCCAATGACCTTGTAGTGTGTAATAAATCCGTCGGACAGATCACTCGAAGATGAAGAAACAGTTCTACAGGGTGAAGCAACTTGCCGACCAAACGTTTTCGAGGTACCTACTTACTTTATCTACTATCAGATAAGACTAACTGTTTCGTGGATTTATTGTATCCGCCCTTCAACAATACCGACTGAAACTTGTGACAAAGAAAAATATTTTAGCATTCTTTTGTGTATTTTTAAACATGCAATAAATTTAGAATTTAATTTATATTGGGTTAAAACAGTGCTGTGTTATTATTGCCTCTAGGTCAGGCAAAGCGGAAGCTTTAACTGATGAGTTACAAACGGCAGACAGAAAAGTGGAACATCTCCGGAATGCCCTCCAGTTGATCAGCAAGAGATTAGCAACAGGTGCTGGTAGCACTCAGGGTCAGGATCCTGCTGCGAGAGAAAAAAGGCTTAAAAAACTACCAGAGTATTTATTGGGTCTCTCTATGTGTGAAGCCAGTAATTTTGATGATGATGATAGCATTTTAAAATATATTCTTTATGAATGTGGTAAGTGATTTGTGATTATTTTATATATTTTTTTTCATTAATTAATATCATTTTTTAACAACTAACTAAGTGGAATATGTATCCTATTAGAATTTGGCATATATATGTATTTTATGGAACTTTATTATTATTATGATCTTAACTTTAAAAGCAGTGGTTCTAGAGTCTATTTAGGCTCGAAACGTTCAGTACCACCACTACACCTATCTCTGCTGTCAAGCAATTCTGATAAGTTCAGTTAGAACAGTGTGGGTGCCTGCAACCCCAGGATATACTAAGTAAACAACTAAGGCCTCATGGGTTGCAATGCTTTGTGACCGGCCTCTCAATCAGATAGTAATCCTAATTGAGGTGGGTTACAGTTGTCATAAATTGCAGTACTCACTTAACATTATGTGAATTACTCACTCATTTGCAAATACACTTGAAAAAAGTCCTTTGTGGACAGACTATCCGGTAAATAGTTGTTGAATATAATTTAAATATGTATTACAGGAAAGACTGAGAAGTTCCTTGCGAATGAAATAGCGGAACATGAACTGAAAGTAGAACAATTGGTCTGTGCACCACTTATGGCCATTAGTGACCAGGACCTGCCGGCCATTATGAAAACTAAGAAGCAGCTAAGTAGACTGATTAGTGAAAAGGAGTCGGCAGCTAGTAGATATCATGTGAGTACCTAACAAATTCAGTTTCCTTATGTTTGTTTTTATAACATTAATTTACTTGCTATAATATAGGAAAACATTCATATTATTGTCAAAGCTGTGTAGTACACCAATTCGCGTTTGAGACTACAGCTTAGCCTTTTTAACTTAACTGGAGACCAGTGACCAGTAGTAGGCTTTGATTATTTGTGATTATATTGTTTATTATACTCATATCTAGGGTCACATATCACATAAGTCAAAATTAGTTCTATTACAGTCCTTTTTGACATCATGTAATCATCAACTTTAATGTATTATTAAGGAAAATTATGTGTACACATATGTAAGTAATTGTTAAGATCATCTCAAGTAAGTGTAAATATATTAATTTAGTTATTTACTTTTCTGAAAAGTATGACTTTCTGACATAAGTTCTTTAGCCTGCTGACACAAAATCTTTAGTAATATATTAAATTATTTATCTTATTTTGCAATAATAGGATGTGTGTAAATCTATTCAGTTTTAAATTATATGTTATTTTAAAACCTTATCTATATCCTGTTAAAAAAACTAATGAAATACTATTGAGTCACATAATATTAATATTAAATACTAGTTGATACACAATAGGAATGTTTTACATAGTTCCACAAAATTTGTAATATATTTAGTTAACCTTATTAATATGAAAGGCCTAATGAAATCACATTACATAATTTTATTAAACAATATAATTCTAAATTTGAAAATTCTTAAGTCAATAATAATAATCAATCTATACTATAATTTCACCGTGAAATAAATGGTACATTACTGTTATCAAAAATATTATTTTCTCAATAGATGGTGAATTTTAAGTTTAATATCAATATGGTACAGTGAGATTTTTATTCAGCTATCTCTGGCTCCCTTATCTATAAGCAA
>DWJH01000435.1:0-10771 GCA_018248735.1 Tagiades litigiosa | reverse complement strand
AATGATTTAAATTTAAAAGATGTAATGGACTATAAATACGTTGATAGACTTTGTAAAATATATTTAACAAAAGAAAATACTTTAATTTATGATAAAATTGTAATATCTAACGGTATTGTTAATTTATATAAACAAAATTTACAAATTGAAGTGGTTTTGTGTGGAAATATTAATGAACCGAAATGGAAGTTGCTGTCTATAAAAGAAAACACATTAAAAGATGATTCTACAATTTCTTATAGAGATGAGACTAAGTTAGATATCAAAAATTTATCAATTTCTAATAAAAACCAACCATCTCTTTATAAAACACATAAAGTGGAATATCAACTTTTATATGAATTTATAAAAACTGTACAATTTTCTTTTATAGATTTCAATTTTAGTGAAATGGCTAATTTATTAAGAATTTACGAGACACACTGTTCTATATTTTTTATTTATAACACTTTTAAAAGAGCCAGGGAACATTGTGATCTTATTATTAATGGCGGTTATAAAAAATTTAATGTATCGATAGATCAATACATTATGAATATAGAAATTGGCAAAGATGGATCAAATATATTTTGTGAGATTAAAACCTACAACAAAACTTATTCTGTTCTTAATATTATTCAATTTATAGAAGAAAAAATAACAGAATTACTGCATAAAAACTCGTATTTTAGTTTAGAATCAGGTTATATTTATTGCGAAAATGAAAAGGAAACATCAAATACAATTTTTATTGATGAATGTACTAATTTGATAAAAGATTTGACATCTGAAGAATTGTCAATTACAAAATTTAAGTTTAGAACTAGATCAAAATTAATTAGGTTTATAGAAGACATTACAAGGGAAAAAAGTTTTTATAGAAAGATTTGTGAGGGTTTAGATTCGAAATATCTTACAATTAGAGATAATAAAAAATATGGTGAAAATAATATTACAATTAAAGATAAAGAAAAATCGGTTGTGATTGGTTTGGTATCATTAACAGAAAATTTGGCAACTGTTTTTATCTATGCATGTGTTCAATTAACGGACGGCGTTACACAAATTTTAGATCTTAAAATGTCTTATAATAACCAGTGTTATAATTTGTTTTTCGAAAAAGGCAATTCAAATATTGAAATAGAAAGTGGTTTGGAGTTTATAATGAAAAATATCAATGTAATTCTTTCTCTAAACAAATTTTACAAATTTAGAAAAAGATTTAAATTATCACAAAATATTCATATTGATGATATTAGATTGGATTGTAACGGAGACGTTTTTAAAATGAATTATAATGGGGATTCGATTGATTGTTTAACGTTGGATAATATTATTTGTAGGATACTTTTTACGGATTTTGTGAAGGCTTTAGCACCTTTTGCACAATCTTCAAATCCTACAAGTAATTTATTTTTAATTAATACGAGCTCTATGAATAATATTAATACAACCATATCATTTAATAATTTAATATCATTTTACATCCAAAAACAATTGATTTTTCTAGAATTACATTATAAAGGATTTAATGTAACACTTTCTTACTCCGATAGACTAATAATTCGTTCTACAAATATTGTAGTAACCGAAATGTTTAGGCATTCGGATTTCGAATTCTTTTCATTAATCAATTTTTTAGATTTTAGTGCACCATTTTTATCATATAATCTTATGCCTACTATTTTTACACCTCACAAACTTTTGTACAACTTTAAAACTCAAAATGATTTCTTTTTAATCGAATTTATTTTAAACAGATACATTATAAAAACCAAGACTAAATCTTACAATTCTAATGAGCCACAATTTGACATAGAAGCTTTAATTGAAATCTTACGAAAAAATTATAATGAGGATAGATATAATAGAGCAGTATCTATTTTAGAAAAATTATACACAACTACAATTACTTCAAATTATATTGAATGCACAACACCATTTCTTAAATTAAGATTAGATCATGATATGAAACTTAAAATTATTGAAAATATATCACAAGTAGAAAATATTACTTTAGAATGTTATTTAAATGAGTCTATAACAATAAGCGAAGATCTTGAAATTTTGAAATCTTTTAATGACCTTAATAGAATCAATAACATGGTACTGCCTTAAAATAAATAATGTCAAATTAAAAATATTTTTTTGTTAAATGGCTCCTTAAAATGAGTTTTGATTTAGAAGAAGAAAGTAAGTTTTTGTTGCCGAAAAACAAATTTGTTTTTACAGAAGAAATCGAAGATGACGATAAAATAGATTTAATAGGAAACAACAAAGCTCTTAATCATTATAAAATTTATGAAAATTGTAATATGAAAAGGCACAAGAAAGATTATGTATTTATAGAAGTGATTGATCTCAAAGACTACCCAACCCCATTTTTCTTTTCGAGAACCCGCGTTTTACTTCTTTTAGATGATCTTTTGGGCGTAGATGTAATTTGCATTGGAGATTATCATCCATTTGAATCTCAAAATGATTTAAAATATATTCTTGGGCATGATGAACAGGCTTTCTTGGATAAAGCAGTCATTTGCTGTAAAGAAATACTAAAAGAAACAATTACTTTTGAGAATACAATGGTTTTAAAGACTTGGGACAATAAGAAATTGGCAAGAACTTACATTAAAGATTTTGACTTGAAAGAAAATGCAACAACTGTTGACGCAATTAAAGAGGCGATAAAAAATAATGAATCCTTGAAAGGCATCGATATCAAAATAAGAGGAAGATATTCCGAATACATCGAAAAATCGATAAACGGCGTGTCGCCTGAAAATACTTACATTCAAATCGTTGATACAGATGTAAATTTTTATATGAACGAGTGCATTAATCTTTTGAGCAATTTAAGAAGGTTTTTTATTTGAATTAAAAATTATTTTGATTTAAACTTTGATTTGTATTTGTTTTTAGATGTAGAGCTTATGTTAAACACGTTTGTTCAATAAGGCTGCCCTATAGACTTATATGGCATCTCGATTAATCATTCTTGACATCATTGGTAGCGTCAATCAGTTCAAAAAGTGTTCAAATCAATTATAACTAAATCAAATTTCTAAACCCTACTAATAACAATGAACAATGAAGAAAACTGTAGATTATTTTCAAAATATAGTGATAGTGGTGACGAATCATCAAGCGAAGAAAATGTCAAGTTTATATTTACAGTGACACCACCTGACTTAGAATTCATAGGTAAACCAGATATAGGCAATGTAAGTTGCATAAAAAGAAATATACTTTTTATGAAATAATCGATCTTTATGACTACCCGTGCCATTATTATTTTTCTAAAACACATGTTCTGCATCTTTTGGACGATCTTCTTGGCGTAGATGTGATACGAAATGGATTTTATTACTCAACAAAAACAACAAATTAAAGTTAGAATTAGAACTTGGACACAATGATCAAGACTTTTTAACAAAAGCAACGGATATGTGTGAAAAATTATTGAGTAGGGATTTAGGCAACTATCCTTTTACAAGATTATTACTATTTTAAACCTATAATAAAGAGCTAGCAAGAATTTATCTCAAAGATTTTGAATTAGAAGAAGACGAATCTACCTTAACTTAATTAAAGAAAAAATCGAAGGCATTGCATGGTTAAAAAATTTTAATATTAAAATAAGAGGAAAATGTTCTGGATATTACGAAGAATCAGTAAGAGAAGTCTCTTGCGGAAATACATATATTCAGATCTTGGGTGGTAAAGTAAAGTTATACGTGCAAGGTATCAATATTATTTAATATGATCTACAAAAAATCTTCCATTCAAGTAATTTATAAGTAGGATTTGAAAATAAAGAGTTGAACAATACCAGCGTATTCCTTGTATCTTGAAATAAATTCATCTTGAATTAATTTGTAAGTTGTTTTGTTAAGATTTTTTGTATTCAAATCAAATGTTTTTAACGCGTATTTAAAAATATGAGTATCGATTGGCACAACATCAAGAAAACCAAAGCCCATCAGCAAAATACAATCTGCCACTTTAGGCCCTATTCCGAATAAACTAAGTAGCATATTCCTTGTTAATTCTCTATCAAGTATTAATGGTTTTTCAATAAAATTAATTTTTATGTCTTTTGTCAAAACATTCGTTATGTTCTCATTGTTATCTTGATCCAATTTTAGCTTAAAATCTATATCATTTAATCTTCCCCATTCATTTTCTCTCATTTCTAACAATTTCTTTGCTGTTTTTGTTATGTAATTACTTCTATAACCAAATTTATGGTTTTTTAATTCTTCTTCTATATCACACAAACGGTCTAAGTTAGGGAAAAAGTAAAAGTCTTGATCTTTGTGTTTGCATGCGAAATCTCCTTTTGAATACAAAATTTGGACCATTTTTGTGATTCTTTTGATATTATTGTTTTGTGAACAAATGAAGGAAAAAATTGTGGGATATATCGCATTCTTAACCAATCTAAGCCCATTGTGCTTCTTAAGCAGTTCACTTGAGATAAAAGTTTCATAATTAAGATCCAGACCAAGAAATAAGTTGATTGTTTTTGCTGTTACTGCATTCAAAATCGATATCAAATGCTGATTAAAACCTGTCTTTTGAGACTTGTCAAAGAGCTCTTCATAAACTTCTTTAATGTTTTGGTCACAAATTATCTTTAAACTCTTCAGTTGACCTAAAATATTCTCAAATAAATCGTAATCACATCGAAGAAGTCTATATTCAATTATTTTATCAACTTGTTTAAACGATATTAAAAGATTGTTAATGACACCTGTGTATTCAAATGTATCTGTTTGAATGAAATTAAACACTTGTCCACTAAATAATGTCTCTTTAATATCCATAATTTTACTATTTTCAATTATTCTCCATTCCATTAAATGTGGGTATGACAGTTAATTTTTGTTAAAGAATAAATTTTTAAGTGTTACCCATGCTGTTAGAATATGAATCACAAATGCTAGAAGACACAAAAGAACAATCTTTCTTAATGGTGTCGAGTCTTGGTGTTAATCTCCAAAATGTAATTTATGGAACAATTTTTTCTTATCTCAATAAGTATAGTTTAACGTTTATTATTAATTTTGAAAATTTGAATCTTGATATTTTTAAGAAAAATGAGTATTTTAGAGATCTACAAAATCTTGATAAAACTGAAAGAAATAATTTGTACAAGAAAGGTGGTGTATTTATATCTACGTTGCGTTTAATTATAACTGATTTTTTAGAAGGCAATGTTGATATTTCAAATGTATCGTGTATCATTGTTAATAACGCGGAAAGTATAAAAGAGAAAAGTTTAGAAGCATTTATTCTATACTTTTATTCTAAGAATTGTCCTGAGTATTCTATAAAAGCATTTTCTACGAGTTGTATACCATTCTCTTATGGTCCTAATTCATTAGATAAAAAGATGGAGACACTTCGTCTTAGTAATATCGTATTGTATCCTCGCTTTCATGAAGCATTAAAATCAAGTTTTAGAAATGACATTAAATTTACAGAAAATAAATTAAAAATGAGCAATGAGTATGTAGAAATTCAAATGATTTTGATTGAAATGTTGAAAGAGGTCTGCAGACCATTAACAAAAAAATATGGGCATTCGTATGATTTTATATTAGTCGTTAATCAATTTAAATTATTTGATATAAAAGATACGACAGTGCTTTACGATATAAAAGATCTAAAGTTTTTGATTAACTTAGTCCAATCAGGCAGTCCATTTCTTCTCTATTTTATCGCGTCTCGAATGATTAAAAAGCAAATTGAACTTGGTAAAGAAAGCACATGGATAAATTGTTCATCAGCAATGCTGTTTATAGAAGTCCTTGACAAATTAGCAATTAAAATAAAAAATGCTATTAATCTTCGCGATGATTTTATTGACATTAATCAGCTTTTTAAAAACCATATGAGTTACAGAAAAAATATAGCTGCTTTAAATAAAGTTATTGACGTAAATATTAATAAAAGAAATGATGATGCAGAAGATTTTGAAGATGTATCGTTATTTGATCAATTTTATAGTGTAGAAAACTTTCTTGCAGATAAAAACCAGAAAGAAAAATTACTTTCGTTCTGTAACAGGAAGTTTTTGTCATTGGTTGATTTTATAAATAAAAATAGAACAGAAAAAATATTTGTTGTTTGTGATAGACATATTGTCAAAAGAGACATTCTTTTCCAAATAAAATGTATTGGCCTTAAGGCTAGTGATGTTCATTTCTACACACTTAAAGAATTTATTGATCTGCCTTTCTTTTCTAATGGCTTTAAACAAATTTACTGCGATCAGAAAACGAATGGTTTTAGAGAATTGATATCGGGCTCAAAAAACTTGGAGGAGGTGTACGAAGTTTTAGAATCTGAATCCCAATCTTCTAATGTTGTAAAGCGTTTCAAATCTTGTTTTGACAATTTTGAAGATGTAAAGCTTGATTTTAAAATACTTTTGTATGATCTGAATATTGTCATTTTAAGATTTTGTGAGTATTTAGGAAATATTAAAAACATCTCTGTTGATTCCTTATCGTTTAAAGATTCAATAGAAGAAGAGCGTTTTTTGAATTCTATTAGGAAAGAAAAGTTTTATTTTGAACAACTCATTGAGAAAAGAGCCAAGGTTCCTATAATTTTAGACAATGATTTTGATATTTTAGAAGATGAAAGTTCACATGAAGAAGATAACGTTTACAGTGTGGTCATTGATATTCGTGAATTAAGAGCAGAACTTGTTTTTATTTTATACAAATCAGGAAACAAAATCCATATTTCGACATTAAAAGTTGGAGATTACCTTCTAAGTGATGAGATTTGCATTGAAAGAAAAAGCATTGCTGATCTTATTTCTTCTTTTAATTCAGGACGACTTTACACACAAGCACTTGCTTTAACTCATGCTTACGTCTCTCCGTACCTTTTACTAGAATTTAAAGGCCGACCATGTCTCTCAGATTATTGTAATATTAAAGCTGAAGGTTTTAAAAACAGTTTAATATCAAAGTTAACTATTTTTATTATAAGTTTTCCTACTGTCAAATTGATTTGGTCTCCAAATAGTCTGTTTTCAGTTAAAGCGATGCGTATTTTACAGAAAAAAACGCACAACACAGAAAGTGAACAGACAATTGATTTAGATCCTAATTTGCTTGATATTCTTCTCTCTATTCCAGGAATAACACAGTTTAATCTCAAGAAAGTACAAAAAAGTTTTAAAAATTTAAAGCACCTTGCTACGAGTTCTCGTGGTGAATTAATTTCTACTTTAGGAGAAGCAAACGGTTGTAAAATTTATAATTTTTTTAATGAAAAAATTCTACACAAAGAGAATTAAAAATCTAATAAAGGTTTTAATATGCGAAATTAGTTGGTTAAGTAAGACAACAGGTTTTTAATAAATCATTTTAACCTTTAGAATTTTGTTGGTTTTTTAACTCGTTTTTCTTTTCCGAGACAAAGATAAAAAAAATAAACAATTTTAGGGGCAATGGACAATATTTTTATCAACGAACCTGGTCTAAGAGAATTTAATGTAATTCTGATGCAAGAAAAGCTCTTAAAAGAAGATAGAGGGCATTTAAGATTATGTATTAGAAATTATAAGCATATGAAAAATCTTGCCAAGTTTGTTTCCAAAAAGAGATTATTTTTTATTTCTCGATTTTATAACTCGAAGTCAGACTACGATTCATTTAAATTCATTCACATTCTCGGGAACAAAATCTCATATCAAAACTTTTATAAATTTAAAAAGAAATCAAAAGGGATTATGTCCGATTATATTCATAAAACTGACCTGTTTTTTACTAATTTAAGTTCACAAATTATACCAAATGGATTACAAAAATTGTATTTTAACACTTTTATAAGTTCTAACAGTTTGTTTAATATTTGTGATAAGGTCTCAAGTACTGATAAAAGTTTTAAAACAAGTTATTCAGAAAATATTAAAAGCCAAAATGATTCTGAAATTAATATGTTGCCTGTTGATCAACCACATCAAAAATTTTTTACAAGCTCTTTTTCCGATCTCTCTGATATTGCTCAAGAACCCGAAGATAAACCATTTGTGAATTTATTTGCAAAAAAATCAATTTTTGAATCGTTTTTTGTTAATGATTCGTTATTTTTTGAAAAAGGAGATGACAGCTGTCGCTTTCTTGAATCTCAAACTGATAAATCACAGAATTCTATAAAAGGAAATTTGTTAAATAGCGACATGAGTTTTAAGAAAAATGGAAATAGTAGACCAAATAGAAACAGTTCTATTTTATTTAGGAATGACAGTTCAGAAAAAGTATTTGTGTCCAATGATCTCGATATTATGAATCGAAATCCTAATAAAGACGTTCCAAAGTTAATTGATCTAAATTCATTTTTCTCAGAAAATAACGAAGAAATAAATTTTAATTTCAAAAAAGTGAAAATTACAGATAAACGAATGAGCAGTCGAATTTTAGAAGAAAAAGACGGTAATGTACAAAAAAGTAATGATCCAAAGAAAGAATATGATTTTATATTGAAGAAATATACAACTTTTAACTCTAATTATAAATTTATTAAAGTTTATCGAACTAATGCATCTTCTAAAAAAGTATCAGTTAGTTCCACAAAAAGAGAACGAAAAGTAACTTTTGTTGAATCTTGTGAAGGTTTACCGCATAATACAACGGAAGTAAAACCGATTTTACAAAAACCAGGTAAAAGTAAACGAATGAAAATTACAAAAACGAAACAAGCTGTTTTTATTCAAAGATTAGGTTTATAGAAGATTTTTAAAAATATAGAAATGATTCGAGTTGTTAAGTAAAGAGTTGATATGTTAATTAAAAATTATTATTAAAATATATTTTATTTACAAAGGATCTTTGTAATTAAATTTAAATGAGATACGATGGAAAAAGGGAGGTTCAATGTAATTTGTATTTTCGATCGCAATAATAACCTATTTTTTTTATTAATTGGCACGCAAAATTTAGTTGTGATGGCAAATCTTATCGCGTAGTGTGTTAAGAAAACGTAAAGACTAAGATAGGGTAACCTGCATTGTTTTGTTCAGTTGGTATGCAAAATTTAGTTGTGATGTCAAATTTATTTGCGCTGGATCAAGAAAACGTAAAGACTAAGAGAGTGTCTTTAATGTGTAAAAAAGTTTGAAAACATTTTTTTACAGAAAATCGGAACATTTAAACAAGTCAAGTGTAAATGAAAGTTTCTGGTGTCATAAATTCATCAATACTGTATGCGAGACAACATATTATCTCAGTTATGTAAAAGAATAAATATTTTTAAAAAATCTGATGAAGTGTAGCTATGAGGCCTATTTTTTCACAAAAGACTCCTACAACAAACATTTTTTTGTAAAATTAATGATGTTTGTTACAATAATGACCCCATGAAGAAAATAGCTGTTCTTAGTGGTAAAGGAGGTGTAGGCAAGTCGACTATTTCTGTTTTAATTTCTCTAGTTTTATCTAAAAATCATAAAGTTTTGTTATTAGATTACGATTTATGTGGTCCGAGTTGCACAAGAGCACTGAATGCTAAAGGATCTATTTTAAAAGCTGAAAAGGGATTAAAACCAATAAAAATCAGCAATAATCTTTCTCTTATATCAATGGGACTAATGATGTCTGATACTGATCCTGTTATTTGGCGTGGACCTAAAAAGTTAAGTGTCTTAAATTTATTTTATGAATCGATTTCTGATTATGATTTTGTGATTTTTGACACACCTCCTGGCGTTTCGGAAGAACACGGGTTCTTAATCGATAAAGATATTGAGGCTATAATAGTCACAACATCTCAGAATATTGCTTTAAGTGATACGGTAAAAGCATTAGAGTTTTGTAATACAAACGGGATTTTTATTAGAGGAGTAATTGAAAATATGAATTCTTATATTTGTACATGTTGTGGAGAAGATAATCATCCATTTGCTTCTAATGGTGGAAAGTTGTTGGCCGAAGAATACAATCTTGAATATCTTTGTGGTTTAAGTGTTGATACAAAACTTTCTAAATTTATGGATGATGGTGAATTAAAAGATAAATTTGAAGAATCACCGAATAGTAAAATACTTGAGAGTGTAATTCATAAATTGATTTAATGTGGCATAGTATGTCAATTTAATTTTTTAAAAGCGTTTTTAATAAAAGCTTAATATATTTTTTGATAGTTAACCAATTTATTAGCAGCAGAAATATTTCATGTATGACTCACCAAGTTTTAAACCTTTTTTATGAGGTTTTGGTTTCTCTTTCGGTACATTATTTGCCACAATTTCAAATATTTTTGCTACATTTATATCGTCTTTAGCACTTGCTTCTATAAAAAACAAGTTATGAGTCTCTGAATATCTTTTAGCTTCTACTGTTGATACTTGTCTATCTCTTTCCAAGTCTGTTTTGTTACCAATAAGGACTTTTATAAATCCACTTGGTTTTTCAAAATTTAATTCTTCAACCCAACGCTTAGCAGTATCAAAACTTTCTCTTGATGTTATATCGTAAACAATTAAAGCAACTTGAGCTCCCCTGTAGTACATAGGAATTAAAGAATTGTATCTTTCTTGTCCAGCTGTATCCCAGATCTCAAATTTAATTGAGTAATCATTGACAAAGATAGTTTTTGTCAAAAATGATGCGCCTATTGTACTCTCTTCATTTGGATTAAATTCACCCTTAACATATTTTAAGACCAGGCTACTTTTTCCTACTGAATAATATCCTAGCACTACCATCTTATAAGTAAAACTTTTAAGTTCATTCTTCGTAGTCATATTGTTTATTTTACAATTTTTATTTAT
>DWJH01000434.1:0-10772 GCA_018248735.1 Tagiades litigiosa | reverse complement strand
CAAATCCATATCAAATTCAAAAAAACAGTGGAACAGTACGGACGAAGTAAGTACATTACTAGTACAATGTACAGTATGACAGTAGGTGACGTCACGCCATACACAACACGGGACTAGAAGCGTTCACGCTCGCGGAGCGATCACTAAGCTCACGGCTTATTACATACAAACGAACAAACAAACAATAGTAAACATGGCGTTTACACGCCGCACGATGCACCAGGAACCGAGTTATATATCATTGGTGGTCAAAGTATTTTAACTTAGATAATAAGGTAAAACAAGTTCAATTAATTCAGATATAGGATATCGAATATACGAGTATATCGGATAGATATTGATCAACGCCGGAAAGCTATCGAACAAAATACTTTTAATTCAATACGGGCCAGATCGAATGATTTTATACAACTTTTGCGGTTTTTGAAACATGTCACGAGTACAAAAAATATGCTGCAGATAAAAAGAAATTTATTGCAGAAATAATGTCTACCAATGTGATCAAATTACAAGGTTTATTAAGCGATCCTTTTACACCTATACAATTTTAAAAGATCAACTGTAAAAGTGATAATATCAAGAGAACGGTGTCCGGCAGCGACCCCCGGCACACACACACGCGCGGCCGCACACACACGCACACCGAGCACAATAATAACACGCTACTAATGCAAATGGGGTTTACCGACTCCTGCCGCGGGCGCGGTGTTGCTATCGCTACAAAAATTAATCACATTTTTTAATTATAATTGTACTCCTTAAAACCTTAATGCATCTTTATGTAAGGTGAGTCACAGCATTGATACTTCTGAAAAGGCCGCCTTAAATAACCAGGGTATTCGGACATCAATACCTTAACGTATCTCGAACAGAACCTTAGTCCTGTGTAACGTGGATCACAGAGTCGCTGGAGGTTTAAGCTCACCTCAGCTAACATGGGTTTGAGGACAACTGTACCCTTCAAACTGAAGTACATTTCGAACAGTTTATTCAACATAAATAAGTTTATATCGTTCTGCGCTCTGGCAACACTCGCGCCCACTAGTAACCTTACCGCGTGCGTTAAATCGTTCCATTATTTACACCGATCGATAATTGCTCCGACCTCATCTCGAACACTTTCACATCTGGATACAATTTCTTTCAAGAAAACGTGTTTAGGATATCACCGAACTAAGTAAACGATTTTTTTTTCGATTTTTTTATTTTACATTTTTTTTTGACGCGTGACTGCAGTCGTACGTGAGCGCGTTTAATATAAGTACTTTTCAGCCGAAAGTAAAAAGCCCGGTCCGGTTTCAATTCAATTCAGTTAAAATTATGTTTACCTCTTAAAATATTGTTAGCATTCAAAAAAACCTTCATCCAAGTACTTTCGCCGACTCACCTAGACGTAGTGTGTCGACTTAAACTCTCCACCAGTAACTCCTCCATAACGTTATATATAAAAAATTATAAAGACTTCAACAAGCATATTGGCGTCCCATACAAAATTTTATAGAAGGCGCCTACTCCGAAACATCGCACGGCCGACCGAACGTTTAAAAAAGTCTTTGAAAAAACATCGCTAACGAGTCGGTACTATTGAGTACATGAGACTACAAGGGAAAAAAATATGTAAGGAAGGAGTCGAGTTTACTTGACAAAGGCAAACCGGACGGCCGCACGATCGGAGCCAGAGTTCACCGATGACCTCAATAACGTTCCACACATGGACAGAATCTCATAAGAAACAAACCGTGTTCATAAATAAAACCTAAACCTAAACATTTTGGCATCGTCCTCACACGCGGCATCTACGTGGCGTGGACATCATATGTGACTCGTGAGAATCTCACTTCCCACTACGATATTATGCAATGTCGAAATCGGGTCGATGCGAGAAAAACTCGTAACATTGTCGACTGTAAACTTAACACGAACACTCGTTAACGGATGGCACGCATCGGTCACGACAGAACGGGGAGCCCGCGACGCATCTACGACTAAACGAGAGGAATCGAGAGAGGGGAGAGTCGCGGGCGGTCGCCGGCCGCGGGCCCCCGGAGCGGAACGCCTAACCTACGCTAACGCTAAGAGACAGACATTCAAACGACTTAGAGAACGACCAAACGAAATTGTAATAACGAAATAATACTTCGACCGGAGTCAATACTGCACCGCGACGGCCGCCCGACGACGGGACGTGACTAGTACGACGGCGCCGCGCCGCCCTCACGGACCTCAGTACCACGAGGACCTTACGGCCCTCGAGGAATTCAACGACCTCACACCCTGCTCCTACACTGATATTTAGAGTGCCAACGTGTAGCTTCGATCAATAGCACGAGTATATTTCTCGCGCTCGTAAGCAAAGCAGTTACCGGTGAACATTTTTATTTGCTATGACTCCGAAAGGCGGGAGTCACTTAGATTACCGTATAATAAGAAATTTTTAGGATAACCTATTTATTTGCTTTCTCTTTATCTAATGTCATAATGTATGAACAACATATTCTGAATCTGAATGTTCATAGCATTTGTATACCTATTGCATTATAAATCAAAGCTATCAAGTAACATTTGAACACAGATTCCTTCATACCCTCAAGGAAAATACAAGGAACGTGGCAAACACACACATACATAAAAGGAAGACAATAAATTATACAATGGTATGATCATATATCAGTATGGATCCGTGAACATTGAATTAGATTATTTCCCTACAAAAGGAAACTAACAAAAACATACCAACTTGAGAGGAGAAAATGTATATATGTGCACTATGTATATTATAAATATTGCACATCCAATACACCAAAGTCATAATTGTCATTTTCTCCAAAATTAGTCAACATAGCATATAATTCCGATTAAGTATGTAACTTGTGCATCATTAACGGAATCATAGCTAAATTGTTACACTGGTGTTAACTTAGAGATTGACTTGACACTCCCACAATAATCAGAATATCGACAGTGTCCCACTTTCTCATAGTGAACGAAACTGTATATTTCGACAAGTGTAATATAACATTGACGTATCAGATGTGCGATATGTCTGTGCAGTGTGCCACGGTACTTGTAGGCGGGTACGAACGTTTTATGTCGTAGCGACGCGGCGGGTCTAGAGCGGGTCACGTGCGGGTCACGTGCGGGTCCCGTGCGGGTCTCGTGCGGGTCAGGCGGGTCGGCCTCAGTCCGCGGCGGCTCGAAATGATAATCGCATACGGATCGTGATCGCCGCTCGCGCCAGGAGGTAGCGGAGGAGCGGGCGCGGTAGAGGGCGCGGTAGAGGGCGCGGCAGCGGGGGCGGGAGCGCTCAGGCCAGCGGGCTCTTCTCCAGCGACGGCGACGGGATGTAGTCCTTGTTCACGAACGAGAAGCCGCGGAACTCCTCCTGCAATCCATATTTTTTATTAAAAAATAAATGTACTTACCCACGAATGACAAAAGCCATAATAGTGTATCGTACGATTAAAATATATTTTGTAGTTAAACTAAATTGAATATAAGTAAATAAATTTGAGTGTGTCCGTGTATGTGTGCGTGTGTATGTACGTGCGTGTGCGTGTGCGTGTACCGCACCTGGTTGATGGCGCGCACGACGTCGACGGCGACGGGCGTGAGCGTGGGCTCCTCCTTCGTGAACTCCGCGTCGAAGTTGGCCGCCTCGCGCTTGCTCTTCTGAAACAAGACGACACGTCACCGTCGCAACACCGTATGGAGAGGAATGAGCGTGAGCGTCATAGTGGATATTAACGATCTTGAGGAGGTGATGAGCGAGCAGTACGAGGTGTGAGATAGAAGATGGAGTTGTGGTAAAGAGCACTACGTACTCACTAGGAGTATAAGGCGGAAGGGAATACTAACGAGTACGGGGTCGGATGAGGAGGGGTCGGGTGGTGGGTGGTGGGGGCTGGGGTGCGTGTTGGTTGGCAACGTACGATCTTGGGCCGGAAGGGCGGGCGCAGGCGGCGCTGCTCGAGCGCGGGCCAGTCCACGTCGCGGAAGAAGGCGTGCGCCTGGATGCCCTCCTCGCCGCCCGCCACGCCCAGCCGCCGCTGCGGGTTCTTCGTCATGAACCCTGACAAACGGACGAATAATATACCTATATATACTTATGCTCTACGTTACTACAACCTACCGATATCAATATCGTATTATCTTTCTATTTATTGATTTTTTTAAATTGATTTTCATTCATTAATTTCGATTTAATTGACTACTGGGACAGGTTTTTGGATCCTGAACATATTTTTTAACTAACCAGAGATAAATATCAGTATAGGCCGCACTCACAACCGTGTAGTGTGTTGTGGTGTGGTGGTGGTTACCTTTGAGTATAGAGACGGCGTCCTTGGAGAGCCAGACGGGGTAGAGCACGTCGTCGTGCAGGATGCTCTCGAACAGGTCGTCCTCGTTGTCCGCCTCGAAGGGCGGCTGCCCCGCCAGCATCTCGTACAGCAGCACGCCCAGCGCCCACCAGTCCACCGACGCGCCGTACTCCTGCTCCTGCAGGATCTACACACACACACACCGTCACACACCCATACATTACATTAGGCTGTCGATTGTTTTGCCGAATTGTGTACAATATCAATGTGCTCGTGTAATTTATATGTTAAGTAAACCCAAGTTATTAACATTATTATATTTTGCTGTATGAACTGATGTATAAAACAATGCTTACATATATTTTAATTAAAATTTCTGTACCTCTGAAATACTGTAACAACTGCATGTACATGCAGTGTGTGTGTATGTAAAAAAATCTATTTTCTTGCAAATAAACAATTTGTATAACGCACCTCAGGAGCGATGTAATCAGGAGTGCCGCAAAAGGTTGTGGTAGTAGCACCATCTACAGGAAAAAAAACATCTCGTAACAACAATACTTACAGAAAAGTGGTCATACATAATACGGTTTTACTTCACTTCATGGTGAAATAAACATTTAGTAAACGAAACACAAAATTCAAAATAAGAAACCTTACTCTCTCTTCTTTTGAAATAAGTCTTTATTACTTTGAAAGCTCAGTTTGTAGTGATCAGCTGAGCGAGAGACATGCGTGTGTGTGGTGCGTACCCATGATGCCCTCCTTGCACATGCCGAAGTCGGCCAGCTTGCAGTGGCCGTCGCTGTCGAGCAGGATGTTGTCCAGCTTCAGGTCGCGGTAGATGACGCCGTGCGTGTGCAGGAACTGCAGCGCGAGCGTCACCTCCGCCGCGTAGAACCTGCACCGACAACATTGCTACGAATCTTGCTGACGGCCTCACTCGACTGGTGATCCCGGAGCCAACTTGTTTGGCTTGGATATGTATGCTGAGACTAAAACTGACTTATATCTTGGCATTACACCAAAACAAAAACAATTCAATAAAGCTCTGTTAGAGCAGAAAACTTCTGTGCCCATAGGTGCCGCGTCATAGGTATATTCCGGGTATTTGAGGACAAACATCCTGTTTGAGTTGGGTCACGGTTGTCATGGGTTGTAGTTGTCCACTTTACTCAAGTTCACTTTACTAATACTTTATTCTAAGTGAACTACACAATCTTTTCCTACTCTTTACCCAATAAAAAGATGTATCCATTTCCAACGTACGATATGTTTGCTACTCTTAACACAATCTGTTAATTGAATATCTGCTAGCTAGTGTGAACAAGGCGTCACCTGGCGCGCGGCTCGTCGAACTTGCGCGCGCGCTGGATCTGGAACATGAGGTCGCCGCCGTCCACGTACTCCATCACGAAGAACAGCCGGTCGGGTGTCTGGAAGGCGCAGTGCAGCGCCGTCAGGAACGGGTGGCGCGCGGCCAGCGCCAGCACGCGCCGCTCCGTCAGCGTGCACTCCACGTCGTCGTCCTGCACGATCGCGTCCTTCTTCAGCACCTTCACCGCGTACACCTGCACCGCAATACACACACTCACGTATAGATACATTGTGCACGCCCGCAGGTGGCACGTGGACCGAGCGTACACGAAGAAATTATTAAACTTATACCCCTCCAACTCCTTCGCACTAGCGCTTCTTCGGCGAAAGCGTTTGATAGTCTTTCTAACGAAAAACTCTACGCCGAAAAAACGCTAGTGTGAAATTAATTCTTACTAGCATACTACTATAGCATAGTACAAAATTATGGTTTTCTTACATAGAAATTACATAACTTGTAAAATAATTATACACTCGACAAAAACAGCATGCAATCCCTTTTACGAGAAATAAACAACACAACCCCACATTCATCAGACGCAAGTAACCCAGTTATTATGTTAAAAGTAAATTGCTTTCACAATAAAGTTAGTGAACCCTGTGCAGTGTCCATAAGCCGTCGCCTGTTAATCAATTCTGGATACTCACTAACAGTGGAAAAAGCCTTCGGCCATTAAATTTTAACTATAAGGACATCTTAAAGGAAAAGTATGTCTGGAAGTTGTAAATAAATAAATAAGTTTTTCATCTCGAGCATCCTACGAGTACCTACTCGTACAGGTAATTAAGGATGTGGGTGCCCGCATACCTATGCGGACCCCTTCGAGCCTGGAGAGAGAGAGCCCTTCGAGACTCTACCAGCACTGAATCATTTTCACCATTGCAGCAGTAAGACGTTACAATTTCAATCCAAAATTGATTGCACAGGCGACTTAGTTCCCTTCCACCCCCTAGGCGGATTCTCCTTCCGAGGTCTCACTCACCTCCTCGGTGCCTTTCTTCTCGGCCAGCATGACCTTCCCGAAGGAGCCCTTGCCCAGCACCTTGATGAAGTGGAAGTCGTCCAGGGTCACCTTGTCCCGGCACCCGTCCGCGCCGAGCTCCTCGCCTGCGAACCGACCCCGACCCTGTGACTCGCGACCCTCACCACACGACACATCCCGTACACCTCCACCACTACACCACAAGCGCACCCCTACCAACGGAGTCTCATTCATATAATCAAATGCATCTTTGTTGACGTATGTCCCGAGAAGGACATTTATGTGATAAAATTGGATGTATTAATTTTGTGTTAGTTTACCTCTAAACAAATTTTTAAAAATAAAGAATTTATGGTGATGATGATCCACGTTCATGATGTGCTATATGAAAAGTACTGAGTGAACAGCCAATATTAACAAATTATGCGGTAATCGTCATAGAAATTATGCGATAACAAATGCCATATACTATTCGCGTGTAGGTACTGTAAGTACCTACATACCATAAGACATGTTTATGTTGGATGTTGTGCCCGTGTCCGCGCCACCCGCGGCACAGGCAGGGTGCGGGGGAGTGTATGTGTAAAGTATTGTTTATACATTTTTTTGGGTACGTTTGGTGATGTGCATATTGATGTGAGCTCTCCGTTGGTATCGCATAATACGGTGGCAAAAAACCTTGTTTGCACCCAAATATGTCCTCCAGGTCGTCCCAGTGCGTCCGCCACGCGGTCGCCTCCTGCCGCTTATCTATATAATATGTCACGAAATGAACATACATGTATATTTCTTATACTTATAGAATTTAACGGTATATCTAATGAATTTTAAACTAAGAGATTTGTTAGTGAAAGTCGAACCGTTTGTAAATTAGGCTTCAAAATTGTACTCGGTAACATTTTTCAATAAAGACAATTACTTAAGAAAAAAAAACATTATACTAAAGGATTTTTTAAAGAAAAACATACTATAAGTATCTTATGCTATAAATATTAAAATATCTTTAGGTTTTAGGATTTTGCGATCTATAAGTACTACCTGTATGACATCGATTCGACTTCCGCGACAAACCTGTACACATATTAACTTAGCTAACTAATGTTTAAGGATCATGCATTAGACCGTATAGAAACAGTATGACAGCGAACACAGCGTAACAGCGACACCCGCCACCGCAGCCCGCGCCCACGCGCCCCACGAACAGACAAACATACAAACAGACGAACAGACCAAGTGACAGACGAACAGACAAGCGCGCACCTTCCTCGTAGCACGTGAATATGTCGCGCAGCTCCGCCCACCGCGCGTCGTCCTCTACACCTAGTAGTGCATTAACACCCTTCTATTACACACACACACATAGCCTAACTCAGTAGTACTCAACATTTTTTTATACGGGCCACAAACACTTTTCATAGTGTCGCGGGCCACAAGCAAAAATTATTTATTAATGGATGCTACGGGTACTTTCCGGAGAACAGCCTGTACGATAGGCGCAACATTTGAAATGGTTCACAAAATATTTTTAACTCTAGGCGGGCCGCAGGTTGAGAATAGCTGGCCCAAGCTCTTTGCTCTTTATATGCTACTAGTAATTTTGGACAAGTATCCACAATAAATGCTACGAAAAAGTCACACATCATAAAACATTTATATGGTGAAGATTTTTTGACTTAAATGTCTTAAAATGTAACGTCTTCGTGAAGCAGTTTTCCTACTATAATAGCATAAAAATCACATATTATAACACCACATTTCTGCTTTTATATAAATGCTAACCTATAAAAGTGACAAAATAAATTTGTTGACTGTCCTCTTGAATAATGTAAGGTAAATTATTTGTACTGGTATTTCAGATACATTTCTTTTATAGTACCAGAAAATTATATGGGAATTTGAATCGACACGACATGCAAAGAGACAAGGTATCACAAAATAATTTAAAAGATTTCAGACAGTTAATATAAAAGTGGATGTGTGTGGGTTGGTGTGAGGGCGAAATGATTTAATAATATAACAATATATACCTTTGTCGTGGTGTTTGTCCTTCGAGTCCGCGTCGCCGGCCGCGGCCAGCTCCGGCGGACCCTCCATCAGTGCCGTGTTCAGATACTGCACATAATGTACGGCATCATTATTATAAGATATCAACATAGGTAGGAGACAAACAGATAAGAGTTAATACCTGAAAATATTAACTTTATTTGTTTAAGTTATTAATATTTCCACAACACATCGTGAATAAAGGTGATGAAATCCGTACAGGGATGTTAAATAATTAATTGTTATTTTCATGTAAATGTAATGTAATATAATAAATAAATATATATATAATTATTCAGACTAACTAGTTCTTGAATGACCTGTCCTGAAAAATATTGTATATTTCTGAATAAACCAGTCTATACTTATAAGCCACCAGTACTTATATATGTAAAGCAAACGGAATGCGTCGTGTGAGCACACTCGAGGGTATCGTGTCAGCACCTTGGATGCGCGCGGGCGCGGGTTCTTGTCGGGCGAGATGCCCATCTCGTTGAGGATCTCGGCCATCATCTTGGTGTTGATGCCGCAGTTGTTCGCCACGTTCTTCTGGCACCGCTTGTGCACGTTCATCGAGCACACTGATAGAAAACAACACACATAAACAGTTTAAAAAAAGTTTTATAATCTGTGCAATTTCTCGATTCCATATTCACAAGCCTGTTACGCTTTATGCAAATAATAAGGTTGAGTAACTTTTCCAACCGGGTATTTAAATCAATAAAATCACCATCAATACCCTAAGTTTAAATAGCAATTTACCCTTTGACAATAAATTTCAAATATAAATATTGATTTTGAAAATTATTTAAGTAATTGCATGATATTGAAATCATACCAACGAAGGCAGTGTAGAGCAAAAATTACCACATATGTTTCAAAATTAAAATGAAAAATAGGTGGCCCAACTCAGGCAATTCGATTTCATACAAATATATATATATATAGTAGCTCACCCTCGCACTGCAGCCCCTGCTTGATGAGCCCGTAGAGCAGCGAGCCACAGTGGTCGCAGAACGTGAACCGCTTGTACGAGTGCACCACGAACCGGTGCGGCACGTTCACGTTGAACCGCTGCCCGCACGACACGCCCACGCCGCTCACGTGTTGCTGGCGGCGCACACGACACACATAAATCAAGATTATATGAATAAATTTGAATCTCTTTTTCCATTTGTAATTTTTTCAGAATTATTCAAGTTCAATAATAAAATGTCACTTGTCAAAACTTACATGTCTTAATTAAAAAAAAACTTACTTCCTCCTTCATGCCCGGGCACTTGGTGACAACTGAGGAGTGGCAGCGCTTGTGCACCACGCACGTGCACACTGTACAAAACATACACATTTGTTACAACAATTACCTATATCATTTGATATTTGATATTAATTTATCGACACAAATCAATAGAGACAATATTTAACCTAGTACCTAGTAAAGACTTGTCAAGTTCTAGGAGTCATATAATTTTTTTTAATTTACTAAAAAAATATAATGATGAGAAGACTATTTAAAAATTTATTGATGTATTTAAAGAAAGACTGTGATCCTTACCTTGACATTGGTAGCCTTGTTTGCCCAGACCCCTGCAACAGATTCATTAAAAAATTAATAGTATCTTATATATTGCATTATAAACTTCTATCTATCACCGAAGTACTCATTTTTGGATTTAAACAACCTGTTTTTAAGATATAAGAAGTAGCCCTAAAGAGACAACAGCCACAATGAAAATTTTTGTTTAAGAACTAATTTTTCAACATGGAGAAATAAATAATTTGTGTTTAGGTTCCAGAAAGATGTAAAAAATCATAGCTACAAAGTGTTCCTAGAGGATGTCTGCACACTCACCATATGAACTCGCGGCAATGGCTGCAGAAGGTGGGCTGCCGCAGGAAGGTCGCCATGAACTTGTGCCCGTTCACCTGGTGCACGCGGCGTCGCAGCGCGCCGCGGCGCCGCGCGAACCCCGCGCCCTCCTTGAACTCGCGCCCGCCCGCGCCGCCCGCGCGCGCCCGCCCTCCGCCACCGCCGCCCGCGCCCGCGCCC
>DWJH01000433.1:0-10775 GCA_018248735.1 Tagiades litigiosa | reverse complement strand
AAAAGACAATTGAAAATGGGACAGGAATTGCTCAAAGTGGGTGGTCCATGTTTAAAAATGGGGCTGCATACCTTTATAATGGGTTTATGGGAATGTTTACTAGTTCTGATAATACTGAAACAAATGCTGACCAAATTGAAGAGAATGAAGCACAACTTAATGCTACTTCTAACGATGGTGTTCAACAAGATAGAAATGATTATTTTCTGTTAAATAATGTTGTTCAACAAGGTGCAAATAATACAATGCTATGTCCTATGCAAAATAATGTTATTCAACAAGATAGAAACAATAACACAATGCTAAACCATAATAAAAACAATGTTGTTAATCAAGATAGAAATAATGACTCATTGTTTAATACTACGTTTAATGATGAGAATTTATCCGAACAGGTGAACGGCGGGTTTATGGTCAAAGTTGGGACTTTTTTTGCTGGATCATATGAAAGTATGAAAACTAAGTTTTATCAAATGTTCACGTTTGTAAGTTCAAGGTTTATGGGAAATGCAAGTAATGCACCCACAGAGGCCACAGATCCACCAGTTATTTCCTAATCTGTTATGATTTTTGTAACATTTAGTCTTAAAATTGTGAAATTAAGATATGTTTGTAAATAATTCAAAGCATTTAGTAAAAATTTTATTTGTAAAAATTATTATTTTAAAGTTTTAAAAAGTTCATGAGCAATAGCTCTAAAAACAAACAAAACAATTTAAACTATATTTAATCTTCTACGAATATTACTGATTTAGGATACAATGATTTGTTACTCTCTAGCTTCTCATCTGACTTTTCAATCGGCACTGGGTTTCGAGATTTGAACACTTTGAAATTTGAAGATCCATAATGCTCTTCGATCTTTTCAAAAACTTTTGATACAGTATCTTCTTTATTAAAATATAGAACAATCGATTTGGAATCAGGAAAACGAACATTTATAACACAATCCATTTTAGTTTCTAATGCCACGGGATGTGAGGCCCTTTCTAGTTCTTCTTTTTCTCTTTCTTCTTTTTCCTTGTTTTTTCTATCTTCTATTGTCCTTCTAATAAGTTCTTCTTTATACTTTCGTTCAGATTGCATTTTCTTTTTGTTTTCTTCAATTAATTTCAAAGTTGCTTGTCGCGCTTCATCCGAATCAATTTGACTTGTTTGTTTAGCGGCTCTCTTAATTTTAACTTGCGCCGTATGATCATCAGCCCTACTCATAAAGTCGACAAGAACATCAATATCTGTAGAAGAAGTAGCCTGTATGGCTCTTTCAATTGAAATATTATCATATCCTGAATTTATAAGGTATTCTACTACATCTTCTTTTGTTAATGTATTGTTTGTTGTCTTTCTCATATGGGGTGTAGAAATTTTAATCTTATAAATAATTCTATGACGTAAAATCATTTATTTAATTCACCTTTGCTAGCCTTAAAGCACTTCTCGGCTATTTTAATAAAGGCTTCTTGAGCTTTGTTTTGATTTTCATCTCTTCCTTTCCATATTGACATTGGTTCTTCAGATAAACACCGTCCATAACTAAAACTTAAACTCCAAGTTTTATGTGCTCTACACCGGTTTAAAGTATCCAAGTATTCGATTGCTTTATCTTGCGTATGTCCACCGCTTAAAAATACAACACCTGGTATTCCACAAGGAATTGTCGATATCAAGACACCAATCGTTTTAATTCCAACCTCTTTTGGTTTACAATGCAATTTTTCTTGTTTACCTTGAGTTACAAAACTAATTTTGATCAAAACTCCTGGAATGTACACATCATAAGCATTTAGTCTTTGAATTAAAGTAGATAAAACACGCTTGCTGTGCTTTTCACCCTCTTCAATACTGTAAGAACCTTCAAGATATATTTCTGGCTCAACAATAGGAACTAATTCATTTTCTTGGCATATTTTGGCATATTCTGCGAGAACATTACAATTCTCTAAAATACATTCTTCTGATGGAATCTCTTCATCTATTAGAAATAATGATCTCCATTTTGCAAAGACAGCACCTTTCGATACGAATTTTTTAATTCTTAAATGCAAATCTTCTAACCCAACTGACACTTTTTCATTTGTTTTAAAATCTATCAATCCCTTATCTAGCTTTATTCCCAAACAAATCTCTTTATTTTTTAATAAATCAATAAGATAGTTTCCTTCCTCGTCTTTTTGATCAAATGTCTCTTCGTGTAAAATAACTCCTCCAATAAATTTTTCAATACCTTTTGATGAAAACATCATTTGTCTAAATTTTCTTCTTGTGTCTTCACTGTTTGTAATTCCAACTTTATCAAATCTTTTCTGGATCGATGTTGGTGATTCATCTGCTGCTAGAATTCCTTTATTGTTTTCTAATATCTTCTTTGCTATCATACCGAGTTTTAATAATTTTTCTAAATTCTTAGACATTCAAAATATGAGCTACGAAAAATTTAACAATTTAATAACCAATTAAAAAATAAACCAATAAAAAATTAAAAATAAACCAATTAGTCAAAATAAACTCATATATTTGTTTAATCATTCATAGTACAGGTATAAAACGACAAAAGATCATTCGTCAAATTTTTATTTTCCATAGAACCTAAAACATTTGACGTAAAGTCCATAAGAACATTTATTTTTAGAAAAAATATTCTATTACTTTTTAATTAAAAAAATTAGAATAGCATAACATTACGTTTTATTTGTTTCGAGGCAAAAACTTATAAGCTTGTTAAGAGGAATTGTTTGCTCCTTATTTTTAAAATTATTGACATCATCGTTTGATCTTTTCGATTCATTTTCTCTAAACGTCTGTCTTCTATTTTGGAACCAGATCTGTACACTTCGAGAGTTTAAATTAAGAAGAATTCCGAGGTTTTTTCTTGTCAATGAACAAGGATAGGAAGTGATTTCAGATACTTTAAGAAGTATATTACGCTGATAACTGGATTTATATCTATATGCTTTCGTATGAGAATCATTCCTACAATTTGGATCTCTTTTTAGTTTTAAAAGACCTGTTAAAGCCTCCGAAGTATTTTCATCTATTTTATCCTCGCCAACCATGCCTTGTATGATTTATTTGTAAAATTATTTTTGATAAAGTGCTTATTTTTTGACTTAGAAAAATTAAAAAATTTAAAATAAACAAAATGTATGCGTTTTATTAAATTACGTGTTTCCTTGTAAAAATTCCTCAATGTGTAATGATTTGTAAAAAGATATGATTGATTACGAGTTGCGTGAATTAGATTTTTTGAATTAAATAATTATTAAAAACATTTGATTTTGTTTTAAAAATATCTAAAAATAGAATTGAGATAATCTATTAATTGTATCTATTGCTTATGAATTGTTTGATGTGTCTAAATTTTTATGACAGTTTTTTTTGATATTTAAAATTTAAACAGAATTCTGTTATAACCAAATTCTAAATGACTTTAAAGCTCAAATTTAATTGTTTTTCTAATTCGAAGCTCTAGTAGAAGCTTTAAAATGATGCGAATGTTTTTTTAAACGATTTGATCCTAAATTCTATAATTTTTTTGTTTTAAAACTGGATATTTACGTTCACAATCCCCCTGTCTGGAAAAAAAATTGTTTTTTTACCCCTTTTTTTCTTATTTTTTAATTATTAAAAAATCTTTTTGTAAAAAAATTATAAATTGACCCTAGGGCATAATAAAGAATTAAAACAAGCATGTTTATATGTTATAATATGATATAAATGTTAAAATAAGGTTTAAGTTGTTTATACGTCTTAAATTCGTATGATTTGTTTGGAAAAATTTTTAAAGACTTTTTTTTTGAAACAATTGTTTTTAACATTTGCGCAGTTTTTCTAGTTTTTTACAAACAAACATGCGACTATAGAACAAAAAGTCTTAGAATATCAGTTTTAGACTTCGTTTTAATTTAAATCAAACTTTTGTTGATCGCTTAAGATCATTTTCTAAAATTTAAATAAATTCTTATTGACATTAAAGTAGATGAGTTCAAACATTCACAACAACTTTAAGCAAATTTATACGTAAAAACAATAGAATATTTAACAAAGTACAATGCACAATTTAAGCGATTTATTTCACGAAAATTGCTTTATCCCCATTTTCGCCCTCGCCGTCATCACATAGATATTCGTCCAAATTTAATTCAAATTGACCTTTTGTAATATCATCGAACTTCCATTCTTCGCTTTCTACTTGAATCAGTATATTAGTCGGATTTACAAACTTAGAATCGAAATTTATGTTAATTGTTACATTCGGGATTAACTTGCTTATAACCTCACGGAATACACTACAAATCATACTCTTTAATCGTCCAATGTTTTCTTGATCCAAAAATTCTAAGGTCTCTAGTATTTCGTTTTCGGATTCAGAAATTAGTTTTTTAAATTTCGGGAGTGACTGTATTACCATATCTTGTAGCAATCTGAATTTTTCACTGGAAATAAATGATTCTTCATTATGCAACAACCTTATCTTCTTAAACATGTAAATGTCCGTATCTAATTGATCGAGATTTTCAGATTCTTTTATTCTCTTACCAAACTTTGCTAATAAAGCAGGATCAAAGAAGTCATTAAACAGATTCAAAAAATCGTTTTTGCCGTCTTTAAACAGTGCACAAAGATTAGAGATAGCTTTATAATACAAATTCATATCTAAAAATATAAGATTATATATAAAATTTCTTATCTTCTCGTCATCTTCTTTTGTTTCGTTATTTTTAATAGAATGAAGATTAAAATCACTTAGATTATGAATATTCTTTAAAAAAATAGAAGCAACATCATTTAATTCACTTTCGGATCCTGTGATTTTCTTAATTTCGTATAGTATTAATTCGTAAAATGTATTGTCTTTATGTTTGAAAAAAAAGATCTTACCGATATTGTTCTCTTGTAAAACACCAAACACATTAAACCTATCGAAATTTGAATCGAACACTATTTCTAAATTGACATTTCTATTCTGGTTACTGTTACTATCCGAAGCTGTTTCTGAGGAAACATCGACTATTGAAGCATTATTAGAACTTGTTTGACTATCTTCAAAACTGTTAACAGATTGATTGTTTTCATTCAAATCATGAGAACCAACATTGTTTCCAACAGATTCAATTACAGTTTGTTTTAAATCAATATTTCTCGTCATGTCTGCCATACCGAAAAAATCATTTGGTTTCTCAAAGGTTTCTGAAGCAAAATTGCTCAATGAAAGTGGAGTTTGATGGGATCTCGATAATTTTCTGATAGTTTTTCCTTTTTTTGTATCATTGAATCTCTTATGTTTTTGATTCATTCTCATCAGATTAATTATATCATAATACTTATTATTTATGATAGTGAACTTTGAGAAGGGAATTTCAAGTTCTACCAATACTTCTTGGAACTCTTCAACTGTAATTCTTTCTGGATAATAAAAAGTATCAACCAAAAAATTATTTGAATGTCCTGAATCATTTGTAAACACAAACACATATTCTTTTGGTTCATTGGTATTAATCAATCTTTTATCTAAACATGATTGAAAAAGTTTCTTTATAACATCTTTACGTTTAGAAATATCAAACTCATCAGCATATTCAGATAATTGAGATTCTGTTACAATTTCTGAAGTTTTAAAATCAGATATTTTGTTTTGTTTAATTTTGCGGTTTGTTAAATCAATCGCCTTTCCATTAAAAACAAACACATAGTAATCATCAGATGTAGAGGATCTAATATCCATTGCAAACCTCAAATAATTATTACGACAAAATTCTTCACTCAAGTTTTTACCTGTTTGCTTACAAATCTTTTTCTTTATTTTTACAATTGAACTTCCAACGTCATCTTCTTCAGGTTGAAATTCACTATTCACTTTAGCCATGTTTACAACACTTCCCTTCTTCAATATTCTTTCCAATCTTGTAATATTTAATGTTCTCGGTATTTCATCAAACTTTATCTTTCTGACTATTACTCTTTGTTTCATTTTTAAGTTAAATCGAGATGATGAATCCCCTTGTACAGAAGCATCTACTTTTGTCTCGCTTGTTATTTTCTTAGTATTGGTGTTTGATTCTGCACTGAACAGATGTTCTTGTAAAAAAATACAAAGTAATAAAAAGTTCATTGTTTATTAAAAAAAGCCTGTATTTATCTTTTTTTATTTTAATTAATCACGTTCAATTTAATGATTAAACAATTAAAAATATGACGCAAAGATAATTTAAAAAAAAAATTGCTTTCTTTAAAATAAATTTACCTTGAACGCATTTAAGTGTCAATGTTTTTTGATTCTTCATTGATATGAATTGTTAAAACATTTTTAAGTGGACTTTTTTGAGGTTTACTGTCGTAAGAAAAATGAATTTGAGCGTGTAAAATTTAATATAACGGCATTTTACAAATTTAAACTTTTCAAAGATACTAGGATATGTTTTTATGAGAATTTATATTTCGAAACCTCGTCTTTCGTAAACAAAAAATGTGTCTAAAGCTTATCAACAGGTTTACGTTTTCGTTTGATTTATTAACATCAAACAAAATCAAGTAAATTCATTTTTGTTGTTACCTATTTCTCTAAATATTATTTTATTTTCACATTTTTTTACTGTTAAAGATTATTTTTAGCACATTTTGTCTCAAAATAAACAACTTTATTTTCAAATTACTCCCTATGGAAGACGAAAAAACAAGTGTCATACATGAAATTTTAGAGAAACATGGAATACTCGACAAACTACTGGATAAATTAGAGAATCACATTAATGAAATTAAGTTTAAAGAAGAAATCGATAAGCATGTTAGAACTCTTTTTGTAAATAAGAACTTAGAAGATATATCTGCCAATGAAATTTATAATATTTTATACGACTTTATCTCAGAAAATTTACCCTCTCAAGTTCAAGAACTCATGTTTCATGACATTAGAACAGTAGTAGATGAAAACTTAGAAGATTTTAAAGAACTCTCTAAATAAACTTATTTGATTTTTTGGTGAATTTACTGTTTTAATTTTCCCCTCAAATGGCACAGTCGAATCCAAGGCCTGAAGGATTAAATATTTTTTTGAGTGACGAGCTTTTAGAAAAGTTTAAACAAGGAAAAACAGTGACTAAGTATGAATTAACCATAAAAGATGGTCAATACGTCTTACTTACTACCATAGAACAGAGGGTTACTATTCCTGAAAACAATCTAGACACTCAATCTACTTATCAATTGAATGGGCCTGCTCAACGGAATTTAATGGAAGAACAAAAATCTGTTGGTACAAATACGCCACAGAAAAAGGCAAAGAAAAATGACAACACTAATGCAAAAAATAAAAATTCAAATGGTAGAACTAGCAAAAAAATTAATGATAACAATAATAATGTTAAGAAGAAAAAAAACAATAATGATAAGTCTAACTTGGATAACATAAACGATATCAATAGTAATTGGGTTAATGATGATTACATTAACGGTAGTAGCAATTCTAAATTTAATTCAAGTAAGTATAAAATTAATAATAATTCCAATAAAAACAATAATGATTATCCTTATTCTCTTATTAGTAATACTCAACCTGATATTTCAAATTATTTTACAGACGATTCTAAAAATGACAATTTAATTCAATCACAAAATAACAAAACGAAATCATCTTCGGAGAGTTTGATCGACCTTTTAAAAAATGAAGATGAAATTGATTTAATTCGAATTACAAGAAGGCTTTCTGAAAATGGAATGGAAACAAAAAAGAAAAAAAATACTAAGACTCACATTGTACCAACAAAAGAAGCCGCTTTACAAAATCAAATTGATTCTCTTCAAAAATTATATTCTGGTGAAAAATCTATAAAATACGAAGATTCTGAATTCTTAGACAAGATAACGAACGATTTTTTGAGGAAAAACCAGCAAGAATATATTTCTAGGCTTAATACTCTTTATAATCAACACAATAAGATTAGCAAAGCCTATGATGTTAATTTTCTTGAAATATTGAGAAAGGACTACGGGTATTTATGGTTTTCATCTGCGGGTACATCTCATATTTTGTTTGGTCGTCTTGATAGGCCATTTATAAACGCGTGGAATGTTTATTTGTTATTTAATTGTGATTTAGGGATTTTGATGAAAGGTGAAAATATATTTTATGGTTATTTTCGATTTAAAAATTACCCTTTTAATTAAAAAAATTGTGTAAAGATGTTTGCTCAAGATTATTTTAATTAAATACTTATTTTTAATTTAACAATTTATATAATTTCATCTTACTAATGTAGGAATGAGCAGTATATTTGTTACATCACCTTCTAAAATGTGAATAAGGATATGATCATCAAAAAAACTAAAAATATATTCATCATCAAATTCTCTTAAAATTTCAAGGTCTTTAAATTTTACCCGAGCACAAACTTTATCAACTTCATGATAGGCAACATTTAAACCTTTAAAACTTGTCCTAGTTTCTATTTGGTTGTTACTTGAAATGGTAAAATTTCCAGAAGAATCCGCTTTTATATAATGGTCATCTGCACTTAAGAGTATAAAATGCCGTACAACTATTGAAAGACGAGGATCTGCATAAGGAATATCAAATCTTTCTTCATAAATTTTAAAATGTCTTGTACATTCAATAGAAACACCACCTACTTCAACAGAATAAGAATATACAATTTGATTTGAACGAACTTCAAAATTAGATGTGTGTTCAAGCATTTGTAGTAAATCTCGTGTATTTGTAGTAAATTCAATATCACAAAAATGATTTAAGTTTATTTTTAAAGTAGGAGATGATAAAGATGAAGTTGAAATTGTGACTTTTCTTGAATATTTTTCTATAAGTTTAAGTTTATCGATTAGGACTTTAGAAGTTGTGATGTGTGCCATGTCAGTTTGGGGTTATTAGAAATATCCTTTTAAAGATAATTAAATTAGCATGTTCTACTAAAAAAGTTCATTTTAAATTTCAGACTTTCATTTTTTGAGTAACTATTGTTATTAATTTACCAATTTATTTTTTTTTTAAATTTTAAATAATTTGTATGATAACGGTCAACTATTCATTGAATTTTTAATAAAGTGCTTAAATAATTTCCTTATTAGAATTGTTTATTTCTTAATTTTCCTTAAAAAGCCCTGACACGATTTTTATCAAAATTTGTTTATTATTTTTTTTGAAAAAAGCCCCAACATGCAAGATTTGGAATATCTTTTGAAGTTCACTTTGGATAGCACAACGCTTAAAGTAGACAAGATACAGGATGTAAGTAATTCTCTATCGGTAAATGCCTTTAGAAAGAAATTTGGGGATGTAAAAACAATTAAAGGTTTCACAAGGTCCATAGGAAAAACCACATTTTTCCCAATTTTTAACGTTCCCTTAAGTGAAGGCGTTAATCACACGGTCACTTATTGCGAGGTGGCAGTGGGTGAATCAGTTTATGTCTCTAAAGAGTACGCCAAGAATTTAAATCCTCCTGATTTTTTTGATTCTTTTGTTGTGAATGAGGCCAAAGATCAGACAGAACTTTTAGAAGACATCAACATTAGTGAATACTCCTATGTAATTAAAGATGAAAGTAGGATTCTTCCACTGTATGAAGTTGTTTTTGAATATGATGAAGAACTGGAAAGAAAGAGTAAAGGCGCATTTATTTGTGAAAGATGTAAATCCAAACAATCCATATCTTTCTGTCCATCTGAAAGAGCCAATTTTTGTGAAGAGTGTGATGAAGCTGTTCATATTGACGAATTCCACAAGAGGCATGACAGATATTACTTTAACCAGGTTGGTAAAAGAAGATTTATTTACTGTCGTATCCATCCTACAACAATGGTAGATTATTTTTGTGATGAATGTATGATTCCTGTCTGTTCAAAATGTAAAATCAATGGTAATCATTCCGAACCTCCTTGCTCTTCTCATCCTCTTATGAAATATTTAGATGCCTGTGATAAACTACAAGAGACAGTTAGAGAAAATAATTCTGAATTAAAACCACTTAAAGAACATTTGGAAATGAATGCTAGTTGTTTTAAAGAAAAAGTAACAAGTTTTAAAGATAAGATCTCTGAAACCAGGACCAGGATAGAAAATGAGTATAAGTCTCTTATAAATGCACTAAAACTGTTTGAGTCTGAACAAATTCGTATCATAAATGCTCAATTTATAGATATCGCAAGAAGAGATTGTCTTTTAGAAAGACTTCAAGCATATCCAGAGTCTTTAGAACCTTCACAATTAGTGAGATCTTTTAAGAGTGTAATGGCTCAATTTAATGATGCAGATGTTTCGACAAAAGTGGATCACAAACCTAAAGAAATTGAGCTTAAAGGCAAGATGTCACTTGGAGATCCACTCATTCTAGTTCCAAGACAAGGATATTCTCCAAGAATGGATAAAAGTACTAAACTTTATGTGGATACAAGAGGAACTAAGAGCACTAACTACGATAATACTTACTATTAAAGATTAGTTTTTGTTTTTTTTTGTAATTTGTAAATATTTTTTACTGTAAAAATCACTACATTTGCTAATGAAAGTCCATGTATGATCTTTAAAATTGCGTACACTACACATTTGTATTTTAAATAATAACTAAATTTAATTAGATGAGGATAATAACGTCTTGTTATGAGTTAAAACTTTTTTCACAGTCTCAATATTCTTGGATTGATCCCTAACATTATCAATATTATCACTGACACTGAAATAAGAAAGTACTTTATCCATAAAACCTGCATCCTTATTTTCGTAGTTATAATTCTCTTCGTAAACTTTAGAGAAAATTTGAGCAAATACC
>DWJH01000432.1:0-10779 GCA_018248735.1 Tagiades litigiosa | reverse complement strand
GCAGTCGATCTCCCTTGACGGATACAATCTGACTCTATTCAAGAACTGCATAAAGAAATTAGTGAAATGTTATTTCTCGAACACACACACAAGAACACACACAACCTCAAGAACACAGCTTTATCTGGTCTCAGGTAGGACAATGGCCCTGTTTGAGGTGGTTTACAGTGTAATGGGCTGTACCCCGGACAACTATAATAATAAAAAAAACTTTTGAATGGGACAGTCTTTCTCTGGAAGCATTATATAAAGTTACTCTTTAGTTAACGATTGTTACCTAATCAGAAAAAATACTGAGAAAAACAATGATTTGGATATAAAATTGAATAAATTACATTATGTGTACATTATGTGTTTTTATTATATGAATGTAATACATTTTTATCATTCCAATGTCACTCTCTTATCATATGAAATTCTTATCACTTGTCATTTTACAGCTGAGGTGCATTGATAATATATCAATTTTAATATTTTTTATATCTCATTAAAATAAATAAATTTTTTTGGTTTACAAAGTGAACATTTCATTTTCACATATAAGCCTGTACAAATAATTGTTGTTGGTAAAAATTATAGTACGATCTACGGAAGTAAAAAGGGACGGGATACGTAATGAGTTTACGTAATACTAGAGGTAATTTAAATTGTGCCTAAGCTCGCCGCGTAGAATATTGTAGACGAAGTAACAAAACAAGTAACGATTTTCAGTGATTACAAAACGACTTCACACATTGAAAAAGTGTGTATCTGCTATTTAATCTGTATTATGCTTCTATTGTTACTTTTTGAAGGCTAGGATATGTATAAGTTTAATACGAGATACTCTGTTAAAACGGAATTTTCGCCGATAAAATTGGATACTTACGAGTAGAGTCAGTCAAAAAATATCACAAAGACGTACGTCAGAAAGTTACGCAACCGTTGCATAGGTCAGATGAAGCTCAACTATAGGTTGTTTAACATACCTACCTAGTCTACTACAAGCTGAACAGGTTCTAATTTTTTGTCTCTGCCAGAACACAGACATCAAATTATTAAGGCATAACAACATCGAGAAGTTCGAATTTTTTATATTTCCTGCAACTAAGGCCTTCAACTGTCGCCATAATAAAGTTACAGCTGGGACTGTCAACTTGAAAATAAATACTAATAATAAATAAAAAAAATAAAATAATATGGTTCAATTATAATTAAATTAATAATTATTATCCACGAACAAAGAGTATGATGATATATATTTCCTCTGCTGTGTGTGTATAAATATGCACCTCCATCCCTCCATAAAAATATATAAAGCTTCTAACTAATTTCATCCCCTGTTTGACAATAATATACTTCTTCATATTCTTAATGCACTCGGAAAGTATTTATTAGAATGTTTCTTAATTTATGAAAAAATATTTGCCTGTATGTATACGAATGTTTGTATAATTTAAAAGACGCCAATTTTGAAATCGTGATACAGTTTTTACGAAAATTGTGCACCTGTTTTTGCTGTTGCAAAGCCCGAAAACGAATAAAAATATCTGAATATTAATTCATTAACATTAGAATAGATTATATTGCAGTTCAAGGTTGGCAATTCGAAGTGCTATTATAAAACACGTTAATATATTTGGCTGTATAGGTACACATGGTCAATCGACATAACAATACTGATAATGGCTTCTTGGAATAAATTGAGCTCATGACTGTCACTGAATGGAGATGGAAGGTAGAGTCCACATCCACTGGAAAATGATTTCAGCAATAAAGAATAATCCATTGAATATAGGAATAGTAGAAAAGTACTAGAGTGATATTTTCGAATACAATCCCAGTAATTATAAACTTCAATTACAGATGCGGTGTTCATTTATTGAAAGAGTAATCTACAAACGATGCATCGATTACATTGCTCAAATAAATGACCTGATTAAGCACAAGAGAACATAAATATTTTTGCGTTTAAATTAATGTTTTGGGCTTATTCGTTCATAATTTTTTTGATGTTAAATCTTATTCGAGTTTGACGACGTCAATACCACCACCACAATTTTATGCAGTGAAATAAGTTTGCGAGTTACAGTTTGGAGGGAGTGGATATTCGCATGCCCAGGATATTTAAGGCAACCAGCTAAACATTAGAAGCCCTGACAAATGTGACAAACCTTAAAAGGATCCTGTTCAGTTTCATTATTATGGCAACCCATCTACAGTCCACTTTTGAGCACTTTTTCTTCACTTAAACTAAGAAGGTTAGGCCCATAGTGTACCACGCTTACCAAATGTGAACTGGTAAGCTTCACAAATTCACACTCACTCGTCAAAGTGAAACAACATGTATATCAGCAAGAAAAACTGGCAATTCTGACCCATATTAATTTGGATGGATACTAACATAATTAAAATGTATATAGGTATTATTCTGACGATGTATTAGATTTTTCAAGGGTACCAGTCGGAACCGGTTAGTTTAACCTGACCTAAAGTAACAAAAATAGTTGAGTACCAAAATGAAATTATTTTTGTTATATTAATGATGAATAATTCTGTGATAATATATTCGTATGTTTTGTTATAAATTTAACTTGTATAATAAGCTTTGTTTAATGGAATTGTAACTTAAAATAATTAATTTAAATTTATACATATATCTTTTATAGTGTTGAGATTGTATTTATTGAGATAATACAATTTAAGTTTTACCGTACATTTCCAATAATTTTTCATATTTTATATTCCTATTTTATGTTGTTAGATAAACGAGTTGTTAAGACTTCAGCCACCTACGCAACCAGTCTGTGGTTCAAATCCCACGGTACGCTCATTTGTCATTTCGAAGTGATGTGCATTTGTAAATAAAATAACATACCTATGATATGTTATAACTCGCTGGGGAAAACTTCTCACGAATGTCGGTAAGAAATTCGCAAATAAACACTTGTAGGTACAACGCGGAAGATTATGGTGTAATCTTATTATTTTAAAATTAAGAAAGTCAGTGCTCAATATTTTGCGACCGTGAAATTGCAATGATCACAATTTTGAAAAAATAAAATTTCAGATAAAATATATTAAACACACTTGAGACATATATTTATTTATTTTTCTTAAAATAGGTTCGTAACAAACGACGAACTTATTGCCTAATGGCTCTATTGTTCAAGTCTACGTGAGACAGAATAGTATTTCGATCAGAAAATAAAAATGTTTTAGAACCTAATTGCACCACCTTCTTAATCCAATTGTAAATCTGTACCGGCCTTTCCGTCAAGGAGAATTTCAGTGATAAACAATCGTACAGTACAGTAAACTTGAACATATAAAGATAACATAAGAGACAACCATAGTACGGTTGAATTACAGTATGCGCTGAAGCATATGTATTGTGCCTACGCAGAATTTTTGCACGAAACAACGCCTATCTTAGTCCGGCATCGCCGCAATAAATCCAGCATTATAGTCCAGGAAACCATGTCATTGCTTGGGCGTGACAGCATGAAATGTTCGATTTATACCGCTCTATGGAAATAAAATAGATTAGGAGCATTGACGATATAATATGTCAGAGGTAAAAAAGTAATATTTGTTTATCGGCAGGTTAAAAACATTTTTTTTCAATCACAAATAGACGCAATGTAAGTTAGAACGCGCGCACCTGAAGGCTCATGCCCAGCTCCAACTTTCACCGTTCCAGGCCCCCGCTGGCTTCTAAAGTTTCTTTTAGTCGCGTCTTATGACAGGTAGATGTTTCCGATTCTGGTCCACAGCTACCGGGATAAGGTTTTAAGAAACTATCATAAATTGCTGAATTCTGCAATAATAGCTTTTAGGTTTTATATAGAAACACAAACTAATGAGCTTGTTAGTTTTTTATGATGTTATTTAAAGACGGCACAAGATTGCTCATATGTAGTTCAAACTGGTATCAGAGACGAAAATTCACTTTGGGTCACCGAGCCACACCAACATGTAAGTGAGCTCACTAAAAGATAAACATGACTTTTTTATATTTCTATTGGATAATTTTATTTATGCAGCACGAATTAGAAATTACTATGTAACATGTGTGGAAAAGGAAAAGAATAGGAATTAAAAGAGAAAGCAACAAAGAAAGATATAGGGACTGAGACAAAGAGAAAAATGGACACTGCTAAAATTCAATATTAATTTATATTAAACTGGCTAGCAGCTCGCCTGGAGTCGCACGGGTAATTACAAAAAAAATTACAAATTTTTTCGCATCATTTTTTACACCTTGGCTTACATTATTGGACTAATTTTTTTGAAAATATAATATAGCCTATAGCCTTCCTCGATAAATGTACTATTCAACACTGAAAGAATTTTTCAAATCAGACCATCGGTTCCTGAGTCTAGCGCGTTCAAACAAACAAACAAAAACTTCAGCTTTATATTAGTATAGATTAGTCCCCATATTATGTTTAATGTAACTATTATCAATGATTTGATATTGCTTTTTGAACTTTAAGAATAATAAAATAGATTATATCTCACAATAAATTCTGGAATCGATAATGAAGGGAATAAATAGAGATATAGATCATGCCAGTGAATTAATACCGCTACTTAATTAATACATTAAGATTACATTAAATCATACGATTTGATGAAGAACCAACGTTCATAACTACCTGGGAACCCTGGGATTACACATTGTTGAAACTCCACTAAATCAATTCAAGCAAAAGCTTGTTTCTTACGTATCTCATTGTGTACTCGGCTCTCGATAAAATCTTAGCGCATGTTAAAACTGACGGTAATAAAACTTTTGATATACAAGGCCGCACAAAGGTATCCTTTGATGTGATCCTTAGTGCAACTGCGTGAGAATATATGGGTCTGTCAAACCAAAATTAATCCACATTTCTGCAACCGGATAAAAGTATGTATGTTTTTGTATGTAACATGTAGGTACATTAATATATTTTGAGGCCAAAGACAAATACAAAAAAAAGCTCTTGAAGGAATGTATGTTGATGAGTAAGATCGAATTTTGCCGTAAAAATGTGTTTTTTTTAGTTATCCTACGGACTTATTGAGTGATGTATTATACTTAATATATAAAGGTGAAGAGTTTTTTCTGTGTTTGTTTGAACGCGCTAATCCTAGGAACCGCTGGTCCAATTTGAAAAATTATTTCAGTGTCGCATAGTACATTTATCGACGAAGGCTATAGGCTATATTATATTTTCAAAAAATTAGGTATTCTTACTAAAAGTCCAGTAATAATTGATATAGCAGAACAACGTTTACCGGCTCAGGTAGTAAAATATAATATCATAGTTAAATCTTGTCTTACAGGTATGTTAGTCACTACTATAAAAATTCTTTCGAAATTAACTTAACCATTACAATGTGTTCCAGGTAAAGTTAATTCTATACAACGTGCAGTTATGTTTTATTATTTAACTACAAGTTAATTATGAGACTCGTTAATTTGCGACCTCGTTCTTCTTATTGAGTGCAGGTGTGTTATTGTCGTGATATTTTTTATCGATTCGATAATCGAGTGGAAATCACTCACCAATCCGATTTATATCGATAAAAAATATATAATAACGCATACACATACCCCTTACTACGTTACCCTGTGTCGCGTGTTGCATTGCCTATCACTATTATAAGTAGCAAATTAATATTAAGTGACCACCAGCCTATTACAACCGTAACCCGTTTCAAAAAGGACTTTTTTGCTGTATAAAGTCACTCTAAGTGTTAGGTCACCTAAAATATTTTGACCATGAATCAACAGCCTTTAAACTGTTGCTAACTGCTGTGTGGCGAAACCTTAATAGTTAGATCAACAGCCTTCAAACTGCTGTTATCCCCTCTGCTGTGTGCCTACACCTTAATAGCCCGTGCACACAGCAGACGATTAGGATCGCGGCTCGAACCTGTTGTTTTCCGATCAGTTGTAAGTTGAAATGTACTATTAATATGGAGGTTGTTCGTTCGCGCACATCAGTTAAACCGCCCCTCCTCAGGATGTGGGATCGTATACGATGTCGGCGTAAAGGTCTCTGGGACCAAAGCCAAAAGGCCCTGTCGTATAGCCAAAAAAAGTTCTTAAACAGCGTTTGCGTTCGACGCTCGGTACTCGTCGGCTCTGTACCTTTAAGTCGGATGACGTAACTGAACTTTTGTCAGCGCAGCGCAAACAGGAAGAAGCTAGTACACAAATACGCCTCTTGGAATATCGGCTTCTATTCTGCGCCGAAGCCATGTGATATGGATGTGGCATTTTTATTAACAAATCTCCAGACCTCACTCTGTGTGATTGAGCATCAATTCAAAGAGAGGTGCTCTAACTGTTCATAGCTTGCTTTCAATATATTTGTGCATACAAAATTAAATGTCTTTAATTTGTTAAATTCAAGTTAAGTTAACGAAACGTAATTTAAAGTTTCGTTAAGTTTACTTATTTTAACTTTACTTAAGTTAAGTTTAGGTGTGATTTAATTTACATTTATAATATATGTTGAATTGGAAGTGTTTACTTCTTTGTTCAGTCGCAGTTGTATCCGTGTAGTTTAAAAAGTTACCTTTTTTATTCACTAACTCTATGCTTAGGTTAGGTTACTACGTTAAGTTAGTGAGTTACTCCTCATTTTCGGGAACTCTTAAATTATATATACTATATACTTATATATACTCTTAAATTATGTAATAACCATAAGAATCTATAATCAGAGGCAATAAAATGTATACTAATATAAAGCTGAAGAGTTTGTTTGTTGGTTAGTTGTTTGTTTGAACGAACTCTCAGGAACCGCTGGTCCGATTTAAAAAATCTTTCAGTATTGGGTATACATTTATCGAGGAAGGCTATAGCTATATTATATAAAAAAAATTAGAGATCCTTATTAAACGTCCAATAATTCAGCTAGTGAGTATATAAAACAAAATATCCCTAACAGATTTTATACCGTAGTACCACATACCGTATCCAAATTAAATATTATTTCTAGTTCACGCGCAAGCTTTGTCTGCCCACTCGCAGTGGACAAAGGCGTGATGTCATATACACGTTTAACACTACTTGTTGTGGAGACGTAGAATTACAAAAGGCTAGTGTTTAAGCCAGCGGGGCTTCATAATTATATATTTTATTCTATCGCCTACGGCATTCTGTTAAATTCTTCATCTTTTATAGCGCTGATAATAAGGTGGTTTAGATAAAACTGCACAATTTGTTCTAGTGGTGGTAGAGTCTATCCCGACTCGACGGGGTCAGACCATCACTACACCCATTTCTGCTGTGAAGCACCTTTTATAAGTTGTTTCAATTTGAAGGATGTGGGTACGTACACAGGATATGTTTTTCCCAATTTGTCTTCTGATATTTGTCAGGCACTTGTTTATCATGAATGTTGATTCATCTATTATACCCAGGATATTTGAGGCGACTCACTTAATCCTCAGGAGTAGCAATGCAGCTGTGACCTGTTCTCTCAGGGAAATGGTCCTGTTTGAGCTAGGTTACAGTTGTCATGGGCTGCAGTTATCACTTAACATCAGGTGAATTGCACGCTCGTTTGCTACTCTTTACTGTATTAAAAAAGAGCCATTAAGTTATTTTCTGACTTAATCTATATTCTTTAAAAGATACTGACTGCTGTTTGGTGATATTACATGCTTAAAAGAATGAAATTAAAATATGAAAAAAAATTTTAAAAGGTTAAAAATGGTACAGACCTCTTTTTGCTTTCGCACTGCTTCTGTGTCTACTAAAGCAATTTAAGTTTTAAACTGTTTATTATTATATTATTTATGCATGAATAACGCGATTTTAATTTATTATAATTAACTTCCTTTCATTTTACCACAACAATAAAACAACCATTCTAAAAATTTGATTCGGTCATAACAAAAATATATAACGGCTAGCAAATGAACCGAATCTAACAGCATAATATTTACAGTTATAGACGAAGATCAAAAATGACTATGAATATGCAAGCATTTAAATTCAGATTTGTTACTTCACCTTAATTAATTGGATAGTATTGTGGTGCCACCGCGAATTTTGCATTATCGCCTGAATTATGGGAAAAAATTCATTATAAATTCAAATATTCATCATTTTTTATTCGTTAGTATGTTACAAGTGTCTGTTTTAGTATGAAATATAGTTCATGTGGAATATAAATGGATGAAATATGGTACCTAACGAAGTACAAAACCCTATGATGCAGTTCCCCGATTAGGTATGTATATCGATCAATTTCAAGCCAATCTAAACATGAAAGCTTGGTTGGTTTTGGATAACGCATAAGGATAATAACGTAGTAAACGTTAATTTGTTATTATATGGGAACATCAAAATGTTTGCGCTCTGTAAAAGAAAAAAAAAATAAATAAAAAGCATACATACAATCGAATTGAGAACCTCTTTGTTTTTTGGAAGTCGGTTAAAAACAGCCGGCTAAATAAAATCGTTTGCTGTGATAGAAAACCCTTTGCTAGGGTTTGTTCTTATTATTCTTAAATGCAAATTTTGACTATGGTTTATAATATGAAAGGCGGAGAGCCTTACAAATATTAATAGATTTATGTACCTGAATGTCATATTTACAAAATTAGTAGATAAAGATCATGGAATTAGGTCGATAGCACATATACTGAGTATATATAAGTATTATACTCGTATTATAGTAACAAAGTCGACTAAAATTTTTACAAATGCTACAAATTTATAGAACTGAAAACGATACGTTTTGAGTACGGTAGCGGCGGAAAATTCATACAAACATCCTATTGGCGGCAAAAGTCAAAATCCGGCAATCTACAGACAAAATAACACTTATACAATAATTATATTTATTGCGTCATGGTATTTATTTGGTAACAGCAGTGACAACATAGAGATAAATGGAGCTATGTAATGTGAACAGTAGGTAAGAATCGTTACAATAGATATTAATAATGAGTCACGTTCAGTAATACTTTAACAAAATAAAACACGTTTTATTCAATGCATATCAACTATATTTGTTTCTCTATAGAAATATAATAAATTAGTAACCCTCGCAAATGATTTAAATTCTATTTACATGGGAACTCAATGATAGATAATTTGTGAAAAGAGAGAGGAGAGGAGAGAGAGAGAGAGAAAGAGAGGAAGAACATGAGAAAGAAGAGATGAGGGAAATCAACTTTAAATAATCGGATATTTTACTTTTTCAACGAATGAAAATATACTGTTGCAATGTTTAAATTTTTTTTAAATCAGTTAAGAGATTTGAGCGTTAAAGCTAGAAGATATATAAACATTTATAATATTATTGCGGAAGTTTTGTTGAAAACGATATTTTATGTAACAGTAATTTAAAAAACAATAAATTATTATGTGATTAACGTTCGAGTTTATCAGTGTTGATTGATTTTATTGCTTTAAGATAGTAAATGAATTGATTTTTGTATATTCGACAGATAAAATACATATGATAAGAATGAATGATTCAACATGATTTTATGTCCGTCCCATATTTGTCTGACTTACATACATCAAGGTAGTTAGTCCTACGCAATTATTAGACAATTGTTGAAAATTACAAAAGTTTACAGATTAACAATTTAAATGTTGACAAACGAATTGAACTGTTTTTATTTACGACAGTTTGCGGAAAAGACCTGTTTGGGTAATTATTATCATGGTTTGCCTTGTTACTATCAAAATTGATGTACATATGACCATTGTATTTAAACAAGAAAAACATTTTTTTGTTACACTTTACGCAGAAATATCCTGCATAAAGTGCAAAAAAGTTCTATGAATAAAATAGACTTGCGTTTGCGCAACACCGCTGCTGTAAAAACTATCGATAAAGTTTATATGATACTGTGAAATAATAACAATAACCACTATTACATTGAGTTGTTCAAGAGAGGCGCAAAAAGAGCGCTCCTTCAAAGTCGGCGACGCATTGGTAAAACCACCGGTGTTGTTCGTGTCTATAGGCGGTGATGACCACTTACCATCAGGTGACCCGCCAGAAAAATACCAATAAAAATACTTATATATTTATTGATTTGATTTTGTGTGTAATATTTGGATCAATTTTATTTATTTAACGATATTATTGTCCTATCATACCATCGCCTTCGGCGTGTGATTCTCGTGGGTGACCAGAGCTGGAACTCGCCATGATTCTGTAATAAAACTACGATTATACATCGAGATATCGTATAATCTATAACAAAACATATATTTTTAGGCAGAGGATACCGTAGCACTGATAGTATTCTGGTCCATTATATGGTATGCCTATACCATGGTATATGGTATATTAGTACAGGGACAGAAAACCTGCACGTACTTGGCGATAGCCTGGTGCAAGCGGCGCTGGTGCGGCGCCACGAGCCGGTCCAAGTCCGCGCCGGCCACTAACGCACGCAGCCGGGCCGCGGCCACGCCCACCGCGCCGCCCGCCTCGGCGAGCGCCTGCAGCGCGCTCTCGGCCGCCTCGGCGTAGTCACGCACCCACACCGCCATCTGTATATTAATTTTGGTTACTCCGGTAGCATAAACTTGGCAATATGTATATATACTTGTGCGTGTGTGAGTGTATATGTCTCTCTCTCTCTATCTCTGTGTGTGTGTGTGTGTATGAGAAAGAGAGAGAGAGAAAGTGTGTGTGTGTGTGTGTGTGTGTGTGTGTGTGTGTGTGTGTGCGCGCGTGCGCGTGTGCGCGCGCGCGTGCGTGCGTGCGTGTGTGCGTGTGTGTGTGTGCGTGTGTGTGTATAAATGTAACTTCTAGACGTCTGAAC
>DWJH01000431.1:0-10785 GCA_018248735.1 Tagiades litigiosa | reverse complement strand
CAGCGCAACCGCCACTATGTGGGAGGTCATTTACGGTAAATTTTTTTGCATTTTGTTGGCACGTATATTTTTATTTGCACTAGTCAGAGCTATTAACGGAAAGCTAATCGAGGACTCGTTTACAGACGACACGTATATGTACGACGACGAAGCTAGAGGTCTATCTGGAAGAGGCCACTGGTACGATGAGCCGCCGTACGAGAGCGACCCGGAAGACTTTCTTATGGGCGGAGGAACACCGGCGGCGTCGTTTCAGAACGGTCGCGTTTGTTTCACCTTGAACCTTCGAAACGAACCGAGGGGCGAGGGCGTGATATCGCTCCGAAGCGCTGGAGATATAAGCTTAGCGAGAGCCCCACGAAGAGGATTAATAATTCCACAGAGCGGCCCCTACCCGACCACTGTGATCCCGTTGCGGACGCCGAGAGATCGGGAAAGCGGGGATTATGCCGCATCTGACATCCAATCTATAGGTTCGAGGTTGTCTGGCATTTCGCTGGAATCCACACGCTCGGAACGGGATTCACGGAGAGGTTACAGGCAAATGTCAGGCTATCGGATAGGAATAGATCCCTTATCGCCTGCTTCTTCGGATTACGAAGATCAAGAAAGTGAAACGGATTCGCAACATATAGCCACTGTGCATAAGGTAACATTAAGGCTGTTTAATGACATTTTTAAAAATGAAAATAAATATTGCTTAAATAAAAACATAAACAAATAAACGTTATTTTTAATTCTCTCTTCCCAATTAACATTTTTATCCTTCGTTTCAGTCAGCCGAAGAATGTGAAGGGGTATCAAATTTAGCAGGAAAAGTGCGTGGTTTAAGACAAGATGTTCAAAGAAAAATCTCAAGATTAAGACAAGAGAGAGGCCCCGAAGGGTCGGATAGGCGCACAAGTGGCGATCAAGCGTTCCCATGTTCTAATAGTTCTTTTGAAAGTCTTCCCAGCGGATCAGGAAGTAGTGAGTGGATTTATTGATTTGTCTGTGTTATGTTATTATAAACGTTTGTAAATAATAATGTCTTTCCTTTCTCTGCACCATAACGCCCTAAATACCACTCACAGTTTTCATAGGAACGTTCTTGTACATACTGTCAGTTTCACAACCCATCCCTACTAATATCTTAAAATTGAAAAGGTTCTTTGAAATAACATCAGTTCATACAAAGATATCCAGGTATTTTTTATTTTTCTATGGCAGGAATGGAGGTAGCGTATAATCTCGAACTCTAAGTTTACCAATATTTATGTACAGGCACACAAGCATTGGTTCGCGCCGGTAGTAATCACTCCTCTCTCTCGGCAGAAGAAAACATAGAATTAAGTCCGGCCGGGCGGAGTTTACTCGTTCCGCAAATGCTGTGTCGGGCCCGAGCACTCGTCGATTACGTCCCCAATATTTACGAGAAAGATGCCTTGAGATACAAGGTAAGATATCTTAATATTCCATAGTGATTTTGTCGTTGGTGGCAAACTCTAATGCTATGTATTTTGTCAACAGAAGGGGGACATCATAGAAGTGATCAACATGAACGCCTCCGGCATCTGGAGAGGTGTTCTAAATAATAAAGTCGGGAACTTCAAGTTTGCAAACGTTGAAGTACTCTCAGAAAGAGACACTACAAGATCGAGGACATCCAAATGGTGCAAAAGCCGCGAAAGGCTGTGGGAAACTCGACCAAGAACAGTTGAAGAACTATTGAGGAGGATAGATTTGCCCGAATACGCTGTCGCTTTTTCAAGGAATGGTTATGAGGATATCGAACTGTTTAAGGAAATTGAGCCATCTGACTTAGACTACTTGGGTATTATGACACCCGAACATCGTACGCGTATCCTTGCCGCTGTACAACTGCTGCACCAGCTTGAATGTGAGTAAACCGAATGGGTTAAAAATCTGTATGACATGTATCGTATGAAAGATCCCGTTTTTCCTATTCATCACATTTGGTTAAAATTATCATGTTGCTATCAGGTGGCGAGGGTGACGGCGAGGTCGAAGGAGGTGGTTCCAGTTCGGAAGGCGGAGATTCCCCTTTTGGCCGACGTCAATTTCCCCGTGATTCTGGTTGCTACGAAGGAGGTGTTGGAGTAGGTGGAGTTCGTGTTCGCACATCACCTCTCGTCCACAGAACCGACGAGCCATCTCACAGGCCACCCGAACCCGCTCCACAAGCTAAACGCTCGGTGCGCAGACGACAACCCGACGATGCTGAATGCGACAGGATTGAGCGTTATCCTGGAACGGTCGGAGAGAGAACAGTCCCCAGGAGTGTGGGGCTTCCAGGCGGTGCTAGAGATGATACGTGCGAATCGGATCATAAGCTGAATGTGGTGAAGTTTGTTGCGGGTGGGGAGCCCTGCGCGTCGGAGAAGAGTAGCGACTCTGGTGTGAGCAGTTCGTCTTTGAGTTCAGCGCACCCACACCGTCCCTGAGCTAGGCCTGCCGCGCCAGCGCTGGCCTAGGCGCTGGCGCGGGCGCGAGCGCAGGCCGCGCTGACGCCCGCACCCTCCACAATAAACAGTCCCCCTGCGCATCAAGAGTAAAATTCTTCGGGCACGGTTTTCAAATAAGCAAATTAACCAAAAGACAAATTGTTCCGCTCTTCTGTTTTAAGGTTTTGCCACAAAATTAGCGGGACGGTTAGCGCGTTTCGGGTTTTGGATGATATCCTCGCGCTGCCGTCCTGTCTCACACGTTTTGCGTCAAAATCTTTAAGTATTGGAGGAGCAGTCAATTTGTTTCGTTTTCCTTTTTAAGTTACTCAGTGGTTTTGTCGCTTTCAGTGATACAAAGTGAAGTTATAGCGATGTTTGAAAAGGTCGAACTTAGTAAACGCATTTATAAATTAGAAATAAGACTGAGAATTACGTCTGATCAGCTTTAAGTATTTTCTAGCAAAATACTAATTTTCGGGCCTAAAATGACATTTTGGTGTGGGTGCGATGTTGTCGAATAGGTATGGATTTTCATAGCGTGAATTTAATTTACGTCTTATTTCATTTAAATATTAATAACAAGAAGATAGGAATGCATATTAATGGTACAGAAATATTTGTAATAAAAAGCGTGTAATATCAGTGTTATAAAGTATACTTTCAACATCAATTAAATTTAAAAATTTCGATGTATTTATCAACATAGTAGCTAAACAAATTTAAATGTTATTAGATTAAATAAATATACCAACAGTCTGTTATATAAATTATTACTGGAATGAACTTGCTGTGACTTTAAATTAATTTAATAAATTATGTTGCTTGTTACAATTTCAGATTGGTGTAAATTTGAAATAGCTTATTAGTGACATTCCGTTATAAATTTTAAGGCATATCATTGTTGGCAGCAATTAATATAGTTTTAGTTGCTTTAGCTAGCTATTTATTCTCTGTTTGAATTGCAAATGACGGATACGCAATTTGTATTTGTAAACCTAAATATTCTGTTTATTTCCAATTAATTAATATTTCCAGAAAATCTACGTTGTATATTGAATTTTGTGTGATTTTATTTTTTGACACTTTTAGTCTGCGAGTCATATGTAATGGTTTTTTCCAATAGCCGTCATTGCAGACAGAGAATATGAAAAAGCAAATAATATTTAATTTGTAGCGAAGGCAATAAGCCAGTTAGATTAATAACTGGTGCGTTTTAAGCGCAACTTTCGATAGCAATAATTGTAAATAGTTACATAGATAGGTTAATTATTATGCGTTGAGATTTTTGTAATTTTTTAAGAGAGCTTTATGCGATTCCCGCATGTATATATGTTTAGTGTAGGCAGCGTTCTGGTGTGAAATTTTGAATTTCACTACGTTCTTCCCTGTCATATTAAATTTGACATTTATTCAATTCATTCGACGTGACTCACAGAATATTAAAATATGTAATATGAATAATGATAATGTATGTAATATTTTCTAAAATGTAAATTTAAATGTAAAAATTTGACATTTTTATTTAAATCCATGTTAAAAGTATTGTAATTTCTTGAAACGAGAACACTGTCAAACGCTCGATACTTGTGACTGATCGCAAATATAAGTATGATTAATTATATTGCTGGTATATTGAACGGACATAATGCAAAATCGATAATCGGTAGCTCAATTATTAATAACAGTGGGATTTGGTTGGGGTTGGGGTTGATTTTAATTATTAATTCCACAGTTTGGGATGAAATATCACATTCTCCGCAAAAGTCAGATAATTTTTGTTTCAATTAATGTCAATGGTAACATTTACAGCGCATTTTTTTAAATATAACTTTTTCGCTTCTGTAAAATTATTTTATTTATTTCAAATTTTATTGTTTTTAAATACTAATACTGGTTCCGAAATATTACTAAAGAATTTTTACCGTAATAACTTTTTAAAATATTTTTTTATATATAGTATTAATTTTAAGCTGGTTTTATTTATAAATAAGTACTTAATTTGACTACATATCAAAATCTTTTTCATTGTGATTTTTTGTCATAAGTAAGTTTAAACATTTTTATATTTCTACCAATCACTGCCAAATATCACAGAAACTGCCAATAACTTTCATTTTATATTTGTTTTGATAATGTTTTTCACAAATCAGTTTTCAGTCGCAAGTGTAAAATTGCACATCAAGTATAAACCAAGAACACTTACAACAGAAGTGTTCATTTTTGTAAATTTTGTAAAAATATCAACATTCAGAACAATTCACTTTTTGACTACAATCGAGAACTAGTCCGAAAATAAATGTATATAGATAAATGTTTGTTACATGTATATTGTAGATAGAATATTTTTCTTTTGACGATTATTGTATTCTCAATGATTAATTCTTTATTAAAATTAATGTTACAGTGGTTAATTATTATTTATAATGAAAATTAATTGTTTCAAACGCTCATATAGATTAATCTTTTGAATTTCAGTAAAGTTTTTATATTTTTTTTATTTCCTGTTCTTAGATGCGTATAACATTCAGAACAGGGTAAAAAATGTTGGTGATGTAATGTTTTAGTCGGAGTATTGTTGAGGGAATGGGTTCGTCAAATATTTGTTTACCCTTTTCTGAACGTTTAGTAAAGTTTGTAAGGACAGGATAATGATACTTAATTAACATTTTACTTTATTGTCTTGCGTTAGCCGGTCCGGCATATCGGTACTGTTTTGTAGCCATATTTATATTTTTTTAAAACCGACATAATATGTAAGTTTACAACTCTACAAACATGAATTCTAAATAAATAAATCCAAAAATTAATGTGTGGGCGTAGTTTTATTTCGTTCTCCGTGTGAAGGATTAATAGCGACTGGATGTTGATACACACGTGAAAGAGAAATAATCAAAACTCACGTTTTTAACTTTATTGGTGGAATCTTTATTTGTACGTCTAATAAGAAAATAAAGGAGATAAAAAGTTATGAAAATATACCAATTTTTTTTTTATATTTTGTACACGAAAAAAAATGGAAAAAAAATATAATTTTAAACATTCGTACAGGGTACTGCTTATTTCAATATGAAATCTCTTCCAGCAGCCCCGGGACTGGAAAGTACATATGAATTGCAAATATTCGTGCACTTGTTGTAAAAAATATTGTAAATACAAATAATACAAATAATAATATATAAATAATAAGTATATATAAATCATTACAACATAAACATACAAACTAAATAAACATATAATAATAACACTATATAAAAAAAAGGTATAGTTACATAAAAATACGAATAATAACCAGATAAACATAAATATAATATTAAGAAAGTGACAAATAATGCTCTTTGACACTATTTTTGAAGATTCTTAAAGATTTAGACAATCGAATTTTAGGGGGTAAAGAATTCCAAAGACTGACTGCATGAACAGAAAAGGAGTGGGAGTAAAAGGAAGTTTTGTGAGAAGGATATTTGAGAAGGGATTTAAGGTGGGTTCTACAAGGTGCAATAGAGGGTCGGGGACGGGTAAAGCGTCTCCGAAGGTAAGAAGGAAAAGAGGGATTGTTTAGGACATTGAAAAGAAGACAAAGGATTCTAGTATTCCTGCGAAAGCGGATTGGGAGCCACTTGAGTTTCTTGCGAAGGTGAGAGACACGGTCATACTTCCGCAAACCAAAAACGAATCTAATGCAAAGATTTTGCAAGCGCTCAAGTTTATTGAGTAGCTCCTCTGTGGCATCCAAATAGCATGCGTCAGCGTAATCTAAGATCGGTTGTATGAGGGTTTGGGAAAGTAAAATCTTGGTCTTATAAGGCAAAAAGGTTTGGAGGCATCTAAGGGAATGGAAAGTATAATATACCTTTCGGCTTACTTCCTTAACGTGAGCGTTCCAAGTTAAGTTGGAATCCATAGTTATTCCAAGGTTTTTAACAGTATCAGAGATGGGAATAGGACAGTTGTTAATTTCTAAAGTAGGCAAAGAAGTGATGTCAAGTAAGTTCCGAAAATACCTGCTTCCTATAATTATGGCTTGTGATTTATTCGGATTAACGACAATACCATATGATTTAGCCCAATCAAAGATGCGACAAAGATCAAGATTAAGCTCATTCATCTCATAAATTGCATTAGACACTGAAAAATGTCGGTATATCTGCAAATCGTCAGCATAGAGATGGAAATTGGAAGTGAGAAGAGTGGTAATAGAATTTATAAAAATAGAGAAGAGCAAAGGAGAGAGGACGCCACCCTGAGGAACGCCCATAGCAAGGTCATGCCAATCAGAATAGTGAATAGACTGTTGGATGCGCTGTGAACGACCTCGAAGATATGAGTGAAACCATGCAACGGAAGAAGGAGAAGCGTTGATAGACTTTAGAATACCTTCCAGGATATCGAAATCTACAGAAGTAAATGCGCTGCTAAAGTCTAACAGTACCAAGACCGTAAGAGATTTATTCTCCATAGCCCATCTGATATCCTCCGTGACATTTAACAGCGCAGTTACTGTACTATGACCGCGTCTAAAGCCCGATTGGTAGGAGCTAAGAATAGAGTTGCTTAAAAGAAAAGAGGAGAGCTGCTTATGTGTAATGTGTTCAAGAACTTTGGAAAGGAATGGTAATATAGAAATAGGGCGATAATCGGAAAAAACAGTGGGATTAGAAACTTTAGGTAAAGGTATAATATGCGCAAGCTTCCACTCATGAGGAAATGTACGAGAAGAGAAGGAATAATTAAAGATATGAGTGAGAACAGAAAGGAGATTCGGAAGGATAAGAGTGATCATTTTAGAACTCAGATTATCATTACCGACGGCAGATGAGGTGATTGCCATAAGAGATTTTTTGACATCTTGTTCGGTAACCATCCGAAGGTCAAACATTGAATATTCCGGTTTCGGTAAGTTGGAAATAGCGTGTAAGGTGTTGAGCTTTGTGACAGGATCCAAATAAACTGGTGGTTTGGAAAAGTGGTTGTTCAATTCATTTAGATCCAGGTCATTATTTCCAAAGGTAGCATTTTTACCAAGGCCGACGGATCGTAGGAATTTCCAAGTCTGGGTAGAGCTACGGTTTACTAGAGAGTTGTGGAAATGGCGCCTCTTAGCATCTCTACACAGACGATTGCAGCGATTACGCAACTGTTTAAACATATCTAAATTCCGTGCAGAAGGGCACCGTTTATACCTCCGCTTGGCTTTGTCTCTTTGACTCATCACAACTTTAATATCTGATGTGAGCCACGGAGCGGGGATGTGCTTAATTTTTATGCGTTTAATTGGAGCATGTTGATTATATAACTCAAGAATATTTTTATTAAATTCACTCACTTTTATATCAATACTCCCACTGTTAAATAACGGTTGCCAGTCGATTAAATCAGCATCACGCCGCAATGCCTCCAAATCTAAATCCTTAAAGCTACGAAGAAACATATAGTGACATTTACGCCTGGGAAGACGAATACGATAGGAGAGGTAAATAAGATCGTGATAAGAGAAAGAAGAAGTGATTTGCCCATGTGTATCCACATTATTAAGAGACGAAACAATTAAAAGATCAAGTAAAGATGGAGTACAATTAGGGGAATGGTGAGTAGGAGAAAGAGGTAGAATATGCAGAGTATAAGAAGTTAATAGCGACTGCAACTTATCTGAACGAGAATCCTTTTTAATTAAACAAGTATTAAAATCGCCTGATATAATAACATTTTCAAACATAGGACATAATTCCGCTAAAACTTCATCTAGGTCACTAAAGTAGTCGACATTCATGTTTGGGCTATATAAAACACCTAGTAATAATTTCGAGGTATTTAATGTAACGTCTAGAAACAGGTATTCTGCTGACTCTGTATACAGCGATGGAGATGCTCTAATCACCTTGCAAGGCAAATCGGCACGAAGGTAAATGGAGACTCCTCCACAACCTTTGCCTATCCTGTCATTTCGAAATAAGACAAAACCTGGTAATGCGAATTGAGCAGATGGAAGAGAAGGTTTAAGAAAGGACTCCGATATTAGAATCGCGTCAAGATCAGCATTGCTAAAAGAAGCCAGAAGATCAGAATGGTGTGCAGGAATACTTTGCGCATTAATGTGCACGATATTAAAATTATTACAATAACTGGAAAAAACGGTAGAGATCTGTTCATGCAGGTTTGGGCAAGATGAAGAATCACTGTCCGCACTAATAAAACTAGAATTAGACGAAGAGCATGAAAAAAAACTATTATTGATGTCATCTATATCATTCATAGTGTACATATACAATACTATAAAATATATAACGAATACTATAAATATTAATAATAAGAGTATGGTGTATATCAAATGATATACTTATTTATTATTATCATTAAACTAAACTCATTGCACTGAAGAGTCCAACAGGGGTGATGGAACGAAATATACCAATTATAAATAGTTATAACTAATACAAGTTAACTAAAAACAGAACACATCAAAATACATTTACAAAAATTAAAAGGTAAACAGAAATTTATATTTAAATATATATATAGCCAAGAACAAAATTACATTAACTACATTATAATAACAGAACACTAAAATTAAAAACGTTATAAAATAATATTTGCCGCATAGCACAATAATAACGCTAAGTGAAAACGAAACGCAAACTCACATTAACATTACTTGACACAAAATGACAGACGACAACGTCAGATGTCAATTGTCAATTTCAGCAGTCATAATAATAGTCAGGTGACAATAAGTAAACCATGCAAAAATAATCTTTATGTTAATCAGAATGCGTTCTATTAATTAATAGTATAAGTATTTATAAGTTTCAACAAAGGGTACAATTGTTTTCGCTATACCTACCTACAAGGATAAACTTCTGGTGATATGCGGCCGAAATAAAGAGGTGTAAACAGTACTCCATATATATGTGTTACAAGAAAGTGATAAAATGTAGTCATATTAAATATAATTATCTGCGGCGAGGCCTCCGGGTGGTGATTAAGTCTTTCGAAGTGTTATTACTGTTTTTATCTAAAGGAATAGGAATTTCAGCTGATACAACAGGTTGGGTTGGATACTGACTCATGAGTGGCAGAAGTTCCTTCATGGACTCAATTTTTCTTCTAGACTTGTTGGGGAGAAGTATAACAATTTTTCCGTCTGCAGTCCAACAGTTTTTAACACCGAAATGCCTACGAGCTGACATGAAGACTGTGTGCCGGGTTTGAGTTAGAAACTCTGAAATAGTTATGCCGGTGCCCTTTAAAGAAGTTTTACTCTCCCATACAGCCCGACGAGGTTCATAGTCAAAGAACCTCACCAGTACTGGTCTGATCTTACCCTGAGATGAACCTAAGCGGTGGCAAACATGAAAACTGTCTATCGATACATCGGACAATTTCATTTTGTCGGATATGACTTTGTGAACAGTGTCAACCAGTATCTCGTTCTGCTTCTCAGGCAAGCCGTGGAATAACAATACTTTCCTGCGCATTGATGTTTCATGTCGGTCAAATCCCTTAGCAAGAATTTCAATCTGAGTTTTCAATTTTGTCAGTGTTTGCCAAACAAAGGACTTAAATTCATTGAATTCACAGGATAGTGATGTTATGTCAGGGTGTACTAAACTTGTTCCTGCAGCAAACTTTTGAAGCTTATCTTCATAATCACGCATACGGGATGAGAATAATTTTTCAAGCTCTTCCAAATTACTTGTCAGTTGGGAATCCATGATAAAATCAGCCGCAGTCAAAGATAGAGTTACTTTATAAAAGAGAGTAGAAAGAAATTAAGTGCAGATGAGTTTAAATAATAATTAATACATTTACTAATAAAATATTGACTATTTACTAATTTTAATTGAATAAAAGCAAGGAGCACAAAAATTTGCGTATGGTCGTCGCGACTACCCGCGAATTGTATATTTATAACTAAAGGGACTAACGGTGGATGAAAAGTTTTATAAATCACCTTTAAAATACTGTAATTAACATTATGTACACATAATTGTTGAAAATCAGTAAATATCACTCTTTCATTTATTTTAATAGGACGAGACTAGCAAACAGGTTGGCGAGCCACCTGATGGTAAGTGGTCACCGCTGCCTATGGACACGAGCAACACCGGGAGTGTCACCAGTACGTTGCCGGCTTTGAAGGAGAGCTCTTTTTGCGCCTTTCTTAAAGAACCCCATATCATAGCGCTCTGAATACGTCAGCCGGAAGTTCATTCCACAGCTTGCACGTTCGTGGTAGACACGAACGCGCAAATCGGACTGTGGAAGATTGCCACGTATCCAGTTGATGCCGATGGAATCCCATTCTCCGGCGCGTGGTGCGATGGAGAAAGGGTGATGACGG
>DWJH01000430.1:0-10789 GCA_018248735.1 Tagiades litigiosa | reverse complement strand
AAATTTTTTTTTCAGATTTGAGATTGTCTTATCTACGATAACAATCACTTTTAGTTTTTTAAAATGAATAAATTAGTGCAGACGCCGGTCTGTCAAGACGGAATGATTGGTTCCGTCAAGTCGGATATCAGATCAGATACGGTGTGATCTTATCCCGCAATCTAATTGGTTTCACTGTTTTAGCAAAACTATATAAACAGTGAGAGCAATAAAGGGATGAGAAAGAATAATAAATTAAATAAAAGTCTTTCAACCGTAACCGATGTTCCGACTGACGTCGACAAATTAGTTTCATTATTAATTGAAAAAAACTAATCCTTACACAAATGAATCCAAATCCAGAAACAGTATCACTTAAGGAAAACCAAAACAAAAAGAAAAACTGATAAATATAATATTTAGAGAGAAAATAATTTTATGTATGTCACCTGCAGACACAGGTGATGCTTTATAGAAATAAGTACTTTTTCGGGCATAAAAGGGTTTATGTTTGTGTTTATATAGTTTAAACATGATCTGAAACACTAATTTTAGATCATGTATCAGGCGGGTTCACCCTGATCATTACAGAATTGGAACTCGGAAGTGACAATTACTTTTACAAAAATCTTGATAAAGAAAGAAAGTTTGGTAAAAAACTATTATTAAAATATCTATAATGACTAAAATGCAGAAAATGGATTTATTTTGAGATCCGAAAATTATGCAATATGCCTTGAATATATTAAATATCAGGATTTTAAGGATGTTTTAAATAACCTTACAAAAACAGCTATATGCAAAGAAAGTAATATATAGTTTATTCTACTTGGGAATCAACCATTTCAAGTCAGTCATCTTGAAAATAAAAATTGAGCAAACTTAATTAATTAGGTTTTAAAAAATTTAAAGCTTGCATTTTATCTAAAATTATTGTTTTTTGATAATAAAAATAACTAAAGGACGTCATTCATAAACAAAAAAATTTTGGTCTTGGTTAACCGATTTGTTGATAATTTTTTACATTTAAAGTTAAAAATCTTTATAATTATAAATAAATTTTTTTAGCTTTATCTGGATGACTATAATATCAGACGGCATACTGTAATTCAATGTTTATTGTGCATATTTAAACAAATTGACAGAGAAATGGTCAAACGAGAAAACAATTGTGAATATATAATTAAGTTGTTTTGATACCTTTATAGGTTTGAACTAAGTAATAAATAAATGTATAAACAACAAAATAGCGTAGCTAAATGTAATAACACATTTAATTTTAAAGTTTTATCTTTTCAAGAGTTGTCTTTAAGTAAGTATAAAAAATTTTAGAGAAAATATTTGGAAATTCAGATTTAAACGGTAAAAGATGAAAAATTAAGATAGAAAATTATACCAGCTCATTTTAAGACAGTAATTTTTCTAATAAAATCTTAAAAGATGTCAATATCCTAATTATATTTGTCGAGTTTAGACAAGACACCAGTGATTGCAATAAAGTTTTTTTTAGATTCCATGTTTGTTTATGCAAACATGATATTTATATTATCCATAAAACACTTGTAAGATGATTGATAGATGCAAAAAAAATATAAGGATGTTTCACCTACCATGTAGCACCTACGACAATATTTATTTGTGCAAATAATATTTTTTGTTTGCTAATTCGATTTTTATCTAATGTGCATCGAGTTATAAAAAAAGCATAATCGCACAAATACAATATTACGGTTTTATATAGTTTCAAAATAGTTTAAAAATACTTAAACAGCATTTTGAGCATTTAAAACGCCAATCTGGTTTTATTTATAATGAATTGGTTTACTATACAATTTAGAATGAGAATATACTGAAGAAATTTTATTTTTTACTTTTAACAAAACGAATATTTTTTAGTATTGCTTAGAACCCAACATATTGATGCATCTGGTTGTTGAAGAAGGTTTAAAATCGAAATAATACACAAATATTTTTTAATTGTCAATATAATTGCGCGAGTTTTTTACAGATTAAAATGTTGCTGTTAAATGTAATTTAAATATATTTTTATACCAAGCTAATTTATTATGATTTTATATAATCAAAACAAAAAAAAACTTCAACTTCGATGATTAATCTAATAAAAGAAACCATTTATTTCAAAATCATCATAACTAAAAATGCAATGGTAAAACTAACTGTAGCGATTAAAAGAATCGTCCATATGCTTAATTTATTAAAATTGAAAATATCGAATTTCTTATTATCTTCAAAAGTAAACGTATTCAAGTTTTCATCTAATTTGAATTTTTAGAGGTGATACTATTGGAGGTAACACATTTCTTAGACAATTTTGAAGTTTGATCTACATTATAATTTCTTGTATTATACGTTTGATTTAAACAAACATTCTCATCGTGTTTTAAATTTCTTCCTAATTCTGCATTTTCATTTTTCTTCTCGTTAAAACTGTTTATTTTTGTCTTTGTAACAATGGAAGGTAATCCAATTGAAGATGAGCTATTCTTGTCATAATTTTTACCCTTATCAATATTTCTATCGTTTGTTTTTTCATCAACGTATAATGTAAAAGGAATTTTTAATGACAAAGGCCTTAATAATTTTTCGTTTCTCTGTGCCGTGTTCATTTTGGAAAAATTAATTGAATTTTTTTGGCGAGGTTGTGAATTAAAAGATTGTGTTGGCAACGAAGTACTTTTAGAAAAATTTGATGGTGATGCTTTAAAAAATTTTCCATTTGCTTGTTGCTTTGTAAATATGCCAGTAGTTTTTGTTGTTCTGTCATTGAAATCACTAAACTGTTTCTCATTAAGAATAGAATGATTCGATGCGATTTTTTCATTTTTAGTATTTTTGATTCCAGAGTTCAGCCCGCACATATTTTCTTTGTCATTAGATTGGATAAGACTTTTATCCAATGAATTATCAGCATTAGATTCATTCGGCGATTTTTTATTACTTCTGCCAAAAAGTTTTATCGATTTAAAAAAATTCGAAATTGACTGCCATTTCCTCTTAAACTTTGATTTTTTTTTTAAATCGTCTTCGATTGATTCAGCCTCAGTTTCAATGTCACAATCGTTTTCTCTTCCTTGATTATTGATGTTTTCGTTGTTTGATTTAATAACTGTAAATCCGTTTGTTTTAATACTTTCCTCTTTAACTTTTATTTCATTGCTGCTATGAATTAATTTATTTTGAAGTGTTTTATTTGCAATTACAACTCCACATAGTAAAAAACAAGAATAAATAACCATTTGGGGCATAATTTTTTTGACGCAAATTAAATAAAGATCAAAATTGATCAATTTACAATTCAATTTCTAATAAAAAAATATTTTTAAGGCAATTTACTATTTAGAAAAAGAAGTAAAAGATTTTTCAAATATTTTACATTATGACGTGGGTGATTAAACAGATTAAAAAAGATTAAATTTGTAGCTTCTAAATTATATTCGATAATGAAAAGAGCAAATTTGCTGACTTGTTTTACCATTGTTTTCGTTCACAAGTTACAAAACAATGGTAAAAACGGATTTTAATTTATTTAAATTAATTTGATAAGTCTTTTGTTAATGAATTTAACAGAGAATTAAGATAAAAACATACTGGATTCGTGAGCAAATAACCCCCCTTGAAAGTTTGCAATTTTATGATTTTTTCATTTAATATAATATAAGGCTTAAACTTATGTACGTGAGCGTTTAAAAAGCCAAATAACTATTTTACAAGATTATTTTTTAACGAAGCTATCTATATTGCCTTGTGGCGTTTAATTTTATGTAATCACAACTATGCTTTATAAAGAGTCTATAAAGTATTAAAATGTTTATTTAAATATTTTTTTTGTTTTAAACTGATAGTATTTGTATTTGCAATAAAAAAGCTTTTTTGAAATAAAATATCCCTTTTGGCAACAATTCAGGCTTAATTCTGTAATTCATTATACTTTTTTTTTATTCTGCATATTTAAACAGAATTTTGTCAATTAAGTATTTAATTTATTCTGTGATTTTAAAAATTGTTTTGTGGTTTATTTTTACTTTATGTATCGTAAGAAAAAAAAATTTGATTTTAATTGATGAGGAGCTTTTTTTAGATTTTAAGCGTCAAAGTAATAAGAATTTTCTTGTTTTAGTTTTTATTGTTTCTTTAAACCATTTTTTGGCAATATAATGCTTGTTATTTGTCAACTACCTTTTAATTTTACTATAATTTAAATTTACAACATCTGTTAATTTATTTATTTTTTCTTTTTACACGTAAAATCACTTTTAATTCAAATCAATATACGCTTTTGTTTTTTATGACTGCTATAACACAGAAATTTTCCTAATTGATCTGTATGTTTTTGATTTGATGATGTCTTCTTAAATACATCTAGAAGAATAAAAAGATCTTTTTTTGTAACTATGTTTGTTAATTAACTGTAAGACTTAACGTAATACGAAATGTTTCTATTGACATCAACTTGCCTTTATCAATTATGATATAAATTGAAACAACCTAACTCAAAAGAAACATTATCAAATACTTTATGTTCGTGTAACTTGTCAAATTATTTTTTAGAAAATAAAAACAGCACAGAAACATTGTTGCATTTTCATCAAAAATGAACTGATAATCACAAAAATATCATTTTAGCAAGTTATAAAATAAATTTATCCTTGTGACCATGGAATTAATACAAATATCTGCTAGTTTAGGCATTTCTTATTTACCATTAATCTTAATTGAATGTTCAGAGATCAAGTCAAGCGCTAGGAATGCAAGAAGAATGTCATCATTTGATGAAAATATTACACCAATACATAGTAGAAGATTAAAACAACCATTTACACCTCCCATAAGACATCCAAGAGCACGAAGAATTACAGAAGCTGTTGTAAGTGTTCGTATACCTCAAGTTCAACAGGCTGAGACACCAGCTCCTAGAATAAATTGTTTTGTTGATATGTATGAAATTATCAAAAGTAACATCAAATTTTTAAGTGTAGGAATGTCGATATGTGCTCTAGTGGCTTTGGCATGTTTTATTGGTTTTTTTGTGGAAAAACATTCCATAAAATCATGTGTAAGAATCATATCATTAATGTTGTTGTTTATGATTATTATTAGAATGAGTTGCAAAGAGATTTCTTCATAAAAAAGATTAAAATTTTAACTAAAAAAATATTTTATTTAAGTATTGTACGTTTTATTATCTCGTCATAATCAGAAAGATCAGCACGTCTCATTAACTTTTGCATACAAGTCTTAACACCAATTCTGTTTTCATAAAATAAAAAATTGTAAAATAGGTAACCAATAATAGCCTGTAAATTTGTCTTTTCAGGCTCATTAGCACCAAAACATTTTGACATCTTTTTAAAATATGAATCATCCAGATAGTCTATAATTTCATCTAATCTTTCGATAGCGATCAATGTATTTGTTTGTATTATCAAACAAACAATTTTATCATAATCTACAATATTCTTATATGAAACTTCTAGAATATACTTTGTATTTTTTTTAGTCACTAGATCTTGAAGTTCTGTATCTTTTTTCTTTATAAATACAGCACTAAATATTTTCTGGAGGCTACCATAATTTTCTAATTGCCGAATGTGATTCACATATAAAAATTGTATTTCTACGTCTCTTTCTAGAACAAATTCTTCTAAATCTTGTGATGCAACCAAGAACTGAAAAATGTCTTTAACACGTTCATGATCGTTTATATTGTTTTTTAAGAGCTTAAACGCATCAATTTGCTTCATATTATTCAATAGAAGTTTGTCTCCTGTCATGTTATATAATTCTTGTGATAAATTAACGTCCTCAAATAATTCTTTTAGTCTGGTGTCTTGTATGTTTTTTCTTACAAGTTCCATGATTCTGTCTTTATATTCGATATTTTGAAGCAAAATTTTATAAATCATCACAGAAACATATTGAGTAGCAAACTTGTAAACTAAATCGAGTAACTTATTAGATTTAGCACATTCTAGTAAAATAATCTCAATAACATCGATATAAGGAAGTCTACAAAGTAATTCATCAAAATTAAAATCTAGGTTTTTTCTTACTATCTCTTCTTTGTCACAAAAATTAAACAATTCGCCGTCTATAAAATACTCTCGCATGTAAATTTCACAATATTTGACGTATTTTGTAACAATTTCTGATATCGTATTTTTTATAGAATCTCTTAACGAATTACTGTTATTGATGTATCTAATATACTCAAAAATTATAAAATAAATATCTTTAAGCTTTTTGTTAGGATTATCAACATTCAATTTCCATAGTTCATATGCTTTCTTGCGAACTATTGAATGTGGATCATGTCTTAAGATAAAAATACAAGCAAGTTCTTTATCTCCGAATGCATTTTTTTTCATAAATAAATCTAAACTGTTTAAACGAATAGCCCACATACCAATCATTGCTGTTTGAATGATATAATCATCTATGATTATTCTTTCAAAAGCATTAAATGCAATCTTTCGTTTATCATAGTCATCACTCTCATACATATCTTTTAAAATAGGAATAAAATGTGTTAGATATTCTTGAAAAACAGAAAGTTCAGGTGCATAAGCTAGAAAATTGTTAGGTATATTGATAGTTTCGTTGTTTAAACTTATAATACGACTTGTAACCTCTCTCTGTACCTTAGCATCACACATCTTTAAAGTTTTGACCAAAAGAGCTCCTACGCTAAGTGATTTATCAATGTTCTCTACGAGTAAAGTAAAATCAATGTTTTTTGAGTGCTCTAAACATATTGTAGCTGTTTTTACGACTTCTTCTGTAAAAAATTGATTATCGATAACAAATTTAGAGAGAATGTTAAAAATTGACGGCATCATAAAAGTAAAATCAGACGGTTTCACTATAGAACACAGATGTTCAATAATAAAGAGAACATCCTCCTTACAATCTTTGATGTATGTCCTTAGTATTTGTATAAGAAGAGTCAGACTATTTATGCAGATAAAATGGTTAAATACTTGGACAAATAATGTCTCAAAAAACGGTTTAACGTACATTTTATCGATAAGACACTGGATAACTTGAGATCGTAATGAAAGCATTTCGGGTGATATAAAACTCACATTGTTGAGTAGACGTTTTGCTTCATTGCAAATATTAACATTCGTATCGTGTAAAAGGCTTGTTATAACATCTAAATATTTAGCGATGTGCATCTTAGTAACATTTTTAGAATCAAAATTTTTTAAAACCATATATTTGCCTGTTTGTGTAGCGTTTTTCATACAATTAATCAATTCGTTCATCTCAGTAAAAACAAAAAACTTATCCGCCAAATGAACTGACAATATAAAATCTACCATGTTTTTAATTTCTTCTTCTTCTCTTGTCTGGTTTTTCTTCATATTTATCACTTCGTTTGTGATCAAATTAAAATATTTGTAAAGTAAAAATTTACTGTCAACGGGACGAATGTGTGTCAACAAGTAAACAAGAAGCAATTTATTTTCTGTTAACAAGTCTAAATCATCAAAAAAAGACACAGCACACTGATATTCAAGATTTCCCGTTTCTTTATCGCCGTAAATGTCGTCAATAAAATTTGAACCTTTTCCTCCTTTTACACGTTCCGTTTCAATTATTTTATTTATTTCAATCGCCGTCGTAATTTTGCACTTCTGTTTATCAATTTTATCAAAATATTTCTTTCTCATAGTTTTGTGTCTAATACAGTAGTCGAACAAAAATTCGGGTTTAATCGATTGGAGCATTTCAAATATTTCAGTTTTCTCAATTACAAAAATCTCATTAAAGATTTTGTCTAGCCACGGAGAATCATTCAAATTAAAAATTCTGGGATCATATTCTTGGTTCTTCGATTTTTTCAACAAAATTTCATAATAAAAATCTCTTTCATCCTCGTATTTACTTAATAAAGTATCTAAGACCTCTTTTAATGTATAATTTGCAGAAATGTAATCTACAATAATCGTCGATAATGTAGATCCCTCGTACTTCTCAAAGTCCTCTAATTTATAATCAAATTTTCTGTTTTTAATGACATTTCCTATCAATTCATCTTCAAATTTACAGAAAGAATCTATTCTTTCTACAAATATCTCGGGTGTATTTTGTAAAATCATCCAAAGTTTGTAATTAATCTCATCATTTTTCTTAATTTTGTTCACATTCAAAACTTCGTCATAAAATCCAATAATATGATCTTTAAGATGAGGCATAATGTCACAGGTCGTAATAAGAAAATCGATAATCACACACAATAATGAGATTCCTATGATATTATTAAAGCATCTTTCAATATCTATAGATTCTAAAGCTTTAAATAAACCGTTGCAGTGCATTTCAACAGCTTTATATTCTACACCAAGTTTACCTTCATTTATGTAATATCTTAAATTATTAATATGGTTGTAAATACGCATATGGTTAACTGTTTTGTCCTTTGAAATTTGATTTAATCTATAAATTTCTAGGTACTTCTCATAGGCAGATATTTTCTTGTATTTAACTAAATATGATAAATAAAATTCAAAATCTTCTCTTTTAGTCCATTTTGAAATAAAACGCACAGTATCTTCTCCTTCTAAATATAAAAAGCCGTTGGTTATCATGTAATTTTTAAATTTAATTGATTTCATCGCAATCTCAAAAAATGATTCTTTGTAGATTAATTTGTATTTGTTTTTATGACCCACAAGGTCAATTAAGTGGTAAAAATCTTTATAATTTTTTATATCCTCTCGTAATATAAAAGAAATAATATTATCCGGAAGATATTCCTTTAAAATACAAAAAAATTTTGAAATAAATGAAGAAACCCATAGATTGTCTTTTAAATATTTTTGCGTGTTTTCGTATGTAAATTTTGGATATTTAAACAGTTGTAATATTTTCTTATCTTTTATAACGTCTGCTGTAGATTTATCAAGGCTATTAGCAAGCATTCTAAAGATATGTAAATCAGTTTCACTGTTTCCGAATAAATACGCTTTGCAAGCCAAACCTTTCAAAGAGGTCTCGTTATTACCAAAAATATCAAATAACATTTCTTTGTTTTCTTTTGAAAAATTTGATAAAAATTCATAATTTCTTTCTTCAAAAAGCAAATACACCAAATTTCGCGCCAATAAAACGTCATTAGCAGATTTTAATCCTTTACAAGGTTTTGATTTTAAGTATTCAAGAATAACATCAGAAGTACAACTCAAAAGAATATTTTCATCAACAACATCAATTTTATTCAATACATCCAAAGTGTCTATTATTTCATTCTTATACACAATTTTCTTGCTAAATTTTTCAAGATTAACGTTTTTTACGTCATTTTCAACACAAAGCTCAAGCAGTTTCAATTTTTCATTTTCCGATAAAAAATTATAATTTTGATAAATTTTTGAAATAACTTCAAGGCCTTTCTTTGACTGGCCAAAAGTTTTTATAACTTCCTTCTTAGGAAATATTTTGTACAAATTCAAAAAACAAGATGCTTTTAAAAGATCCTCAATTGTGTATTTTTCTTTAATTATACGCCAAAATTTTCTATATTCCTTGGATTTTGGTTCGAATTCTGTAAAAAAGATGATCAATATCATTTTCTTGTCATAATCGAGATCGTTTATAGTTTTTAACAGCGACTTTCTCGTTCTTTTATCTAAATTTGCTAATTTTTTCGAATCTTCGAATAAATTTTTTAAATTTTCCATGAGGGGCGTTAAAAATTTAACTAAGTACAAACATTCGAGAGTTAATTATTGTTATGAAGGTGTACACATTTCTTTTTTGAAAATTTAAATACTATTGGCTACATTTTATAACATGGAAATGTATGGTTTTGACATATCACGATTAATATAGCGCAGGTCTATTATTATTTGACCGAAAACATGCGTATTTATGTTTCTTGTGCTTAAAAACGCTTGAAAGTATTTTTTTTACATTTAGAGGAATTGAAATCTTTGAAAATAAATTATATACGAGGATGCTACTTGTTTTGTGCTTTATATTGCGAATTTGGAAACACTTGCAATCATTAAACGTATCTTAAAGATAATGTAAGTGCTTTATTAAATTTTTAATATGGTTTTTTTACAAAACCAAAACGCCTAAAAAAATTTAAAGACAAGATAATTTATTAGATCCTCATTTTCTTTGATGCAGGTTCATCAGAGTCCTTACTTTTAATAGATTCATCAGGTTCAATGGTCTCATTCTGTTCTACAAGTGGTTCTTCCTCTAATTGCTCTAATTCTTCTTCTTCTCTCCATTGAATCAAGAAAGTATGGACAGAAGGTGGTTCCATAATGTTCATTTCAATCTTTGCCTTGTCAATGGTATAACCTTTATATTCAAAAACATCCTCAACTGTAGTGGTCTCGTCAACAAGTTCAACTCTAGCATCAACTGGTTTATCAAGCTCTTCTCTGATTTGAGAAGCGGATTCTTCACCAACTTCTTCTTCTTGCTCTTCCATCTTGGCATTCTCGTCTTGTGATTTCTTGACATCGTTCATGATCTTTTCCTCTAAAGCTTCGTTAAACGTCTTAGTTTCACCTTGTTCTTCTTGAGAATCATCTACTACAAGGCCCTCAATGTCTTGATCTCCCTCTTCGGATTCCTCCTCCTCTTCCTCGTCTTCTTCATTAATTTCTTCATACTCAACTTCATCGTCCAATTCATTAGAAACAAGCTCATCGTTAGGAATTCCGGGATAGTAAATGTCAACAATATACCCAATTCTGATAAATTGTTGATCATTATAAGAGCCAATAATTATAATTGATGTGAGACCGAATTTTTGGTCGTGCGGTAT
>DWJH01000429.1:0-10791 GCA_018248735.1 Tagiades litigiosa | reverse complement strand
AAAAAGGCGCAAAAAGAGCTCTCGTTCAGAGCCGGCAACGCATTGGTGACGCCCCCGGTGTTGCTCGTGTTCATAGGGGGCGGTGACCACTTACCATCAGGTGGCCTGCCTGCCTGCTTGCTGGCTCTATCCTATAAAAAAAAAAATCTTTAGTAAAACATTTTACACATGCCGCCTATAAAAACATGTGCAATAAAGCTTGTATGGACTTATATCCGTTTCGTCAAATATCCGGGAAAATATCACCCGACCAAATGATATCCGTGACCATCCACTCGATAAATTCTTTTGAATACTCTTCTGAATATTTGAAATTTAAATTTTAAAATTTTCCATTCCTGTAGAATATAATATTTTTCAATAGCTTGATAGCAGTTACAGTTTTTCATAGTATCGGAAGGATTTACATTTTACATGTCTTTATGCCACCGCAAAATTATAAAAACTATTAGATTTTAATCTATCTCGCGATATTCTCAAGTGGAAAGATCGTGACCGGTAACATTAAGTTTTAATTGTAAGCAAACAGGACAATTATTATCTTTGCAGCTAAGAAGACATATTAGTCATCAGAATAAAAACAACTTTCATTATCATCATCAAAAAAACATTCTTTGTGCGACCACCGCTAATCAGAAAATCTTATTGGAGACGGAAAATTGCCAAATCAAACGATTTCCGTGAGAATATTGTGTTTCGGCACATAATCCACCGCGTACGAGATGGACATTCAATGGAATCTTTATGAGAATCATATAATTTATCAAATCCTCTGTATCTTCATTTCTCCTCAAACTTAGTCAATTTCAACATTGTTGTGGACGTTTGTCCGTTGTCGTGTAAATAGACTAACCCATGTCGTTCAAGTTTCGACATTCCAATACTAGTTTGGACATGTTCAAAATGTTATTATCGCTTCGGTTATCCGGCCTTATGATTTTAAGCCTACTCTCTATAGGATTATATATTTGTATATCGTATAATATGAACACTCATTTGAAAACGAATTTTAGTACTAATATAACTTTTATTGATAATACGAATCTCAAATGGAATAGTTTGTTTGTTTACACTTCGTCATTATTTATCAACAAGCGCGCGTTTATTTTTGTTCTACTAATTCGTTCTCTCGCATTCTTTCAGTTAAAGACTCATTCGTCTATTTATAGATATGTTTAAAATTAATTTAGTCATTGTCAATTGAAATTTAATATGACCTTCTTTATGCATTTTAATATATCGAGATGGCTATATGTATCAGTGTCAATGCACAACTTTCTCACCGAACAATGCTTCCGTATCATCTAAACATCTAACAAATCAGAGAGCGTGAGCTATTATATTACACTTTCTTTCGTTTTAAGCGTTTTTTAGAAACCACACTTTCAATGGTATTTAATGCACTTACGTAAGAATGAACGGTTTACGTAAATTCACTCTGGGAGAATATTATAAAATGTACAAATGGTGTATATTTTAGTGATTGTATAGCATAACGCGACGGGAAGGTATAAACACCCCACATTTATTTTGCTGTGAGACTACTGGACTGGTCATATATGTGGGTGCCGCGTTAACAAAATGTTAGTGATAGCCAACTTAGTCCTCAGGAGTAGCAACACAGATTTGACCGATATTAAACAGGACAAAGATCCTGTTTGAGATGGGTTATGGTTGTTATTTATTTCAGTAGTCACTTAACATCGCAATAACTTAATGCTCGTTTAATTGTCTTTTGAGCATTAAAATAATATTATAATTGAATGAAATAAGTCAAGAGTTTGTTTAGGAAAAACGAAAAATGTTGGGAAACACTGAATCATTCTGATTAATTTGTAATTTACTCAAATTTGGTGAAGTGATATAATTGTTATGCGTCACCGTAATAGATTTCATTAATCGAATTTAAAAATGGTAACATCGTCAACAGACCACAAATATATATGTTCTTGTGAACTATATCAATATCACATATGTATACTCACGTATTATGTTGAAAATTGTTATGTGTGTAAAGCTGACCAACAGCAGGGAGAAGATGCTGTATCTCGAAACAGTTTTCAACTAATTCGAGATCAATACATTCTATCTATTGCATTTCTTTATATGTTTATAGAGTTTAGTTTATAAAAAAACTCATTGAATCACTATCGTAAAGCATTGCACATTGCGCAAAGAGTTATTAAAGAGTATAACGGAGACTCCTCTGGTATTGCTAGTGTCTATAGCTGTTAGTTATATACCATCACGTAGCACGCTTGGTGGCTTCCCATAAAAAACATTGCACTAGCTAATCATAATCGGATATAATTCATTTTCCATGTAGCTATTAACGTTATCATGATCGATATTAGTATTAGTTTTGTGACGTGAGCTGAACGAATGCCTAATCTCGATATGGTTTAAGACTAGCCAATGATACGAGTAAATGTAAGTCTTATCGGCTAGTAGATTTTTATCTTAAAACCCGTGTCGAACATTTTATTAGCTTACTTATCATTTTGTAATTTTCTATTGTGTATATTTGATTATATCTCAATCTAAAATCAAAACCGCTTTTAACCCTCCCCGCTTCTTCGGGTCATATTGACCCAAAACAGAAACTTAATTCATCCTAAAATTCTCAATTACTCAATAATTTCTAGTCTTAATGATAATTATTTATTATGTATTCACTACTCATTAGCATCAAAAAATTATCATAATATTTATTACGTGTAACGAATTTTTTTGTACTTCTGGTCAATTTTACCCGAGGGTGTTAAGTGTATACTGTATATGAGGAACCGGGGAAGGTTAATGTCGTTGATAGAACAGTTAATCAAGAATATTTTTGATGTCAAAGGAGAAATGTTTTAATGATATTCGAGCTTAAGGAAAGGCCGGGTTACTGGGCAGGTCTGTTTAAACTCCCTGGGCGGCCAGCAGGCGTTTATAGGGAGGTTTCGGAGTCTTATTTGTCTAACACTTTAATAAACCTTACGTAGTGAAGGAAAATAGGGTGGACTTAATCTTCTTTGGATTCTCAAAGACCAAATGAAACGCCTTTTACATTCACACTTAAAGCTTCGCACTAGATTTTCTTATGTTACGGCTGGAATGGATATATACAAGCCATCTCCCGAAAACGATTATCTATACTAATATATAAAGCTGAAGAGTTTGTTTGTTTGTTTGGAACGAGCTAATATGAGGAACCGCTGGTCCGCTTTGTCATTTTTTTTCAGTGTTGGATAGTAGGTTCATTAATCGAGGAAGGTTATAGGGTATATTGAATTTTCAAAAAAATTTGGGATTCTGACTAAAAATCCAATAATGTAATCCAAGGTGTAAAAAAGGACCCGAATTTTTTTTTTCATTTTTGTTAAGTGAACCGTGCGAAGCCAGGGCGAGTAGCTAGTTTATTTATATATCTAGTAAATGTTTACCGCGAACGGAAATCGAACCGTCCTGAGTACAGGACGCAATACACGTAGTAGATAAAATAAAGCATTTTTTACTCTACTCCTGGGCTAGACTCCTGATTGACCAGGAGCTATGATTATTATGAAATATTCTATTGTAATCAGATCTTAAATTAACCTAACATTTTGATCTATACAGACGTCTAGAACTTGATTTAAATTACGCTTAAAGATAAAGTGTGTTAAAATAGGTTTCGTTATAAACGCACCCTTAACAATCCGAGATGTTGATTCCGACGACACCAACACTCACTTAGGTCATGATTAAATTAATATTTATGGTTGTGGAACGCGAGAACATTCTTGGACTGTAATATGAAGATTGACTCGTGCCATTAAACTTGCTTACGTTTTATTAAGTAACAAGTCACTGTCTTTGATTTAAACTGACTTATGTTATAACTGATAGAACTTAAATTCGATCTTCATCTATTAAATTGAATTTTGATTATACGACATTTGCTTTGTGCAAAGAAACTGAATTCTCTCTGACTTGAAGTTATTACGTAATATTAGGTATGACGAGATATATTCATGTATGAGATATACCTAACTTTATGCCCTGCTTCTTGACAAATCTTACTGTGCTCCGTGCGCACACAATATTTTGAGGAGTTTTAAAGTTTTCGATGATTATTTATTATTTAAAAATTGCTTTCATGGTTGATCGGGGTTTTTCCATAGACTGACCAGCATTAGGTACCTATATAACCTCTTCGACCGGCTCGGCGGCAGTTAATCGCTGTTTTTTCATACACACACAACTAATTGTTTCTGGTCTGGTGAACATTGTTCAGTGTGAAACAATAGCTCGTGCAATTCTCTGGCGTTTGTATTGGGTTTTGTATAGATAGTAAGCATTATTTAATATTCGTCTTATACATATTTTTTAAATGAAAACTAGATGAGCTGGTCGAAGTACACGATTTTAATTATTATTATTTTAAAATTTTAAATTATTAATTTCGTTATTATACATTGGTATCTTAAAAACGACTCTATATACGTTTATATAGAGTCCTTACGTGCTCAATTGTACCTCATTCAAATATGTAAACATAACGGTATTGTCATTATATGTAAATGATTCTATAGAAATGTTTCTAATCACGGTGCCTATGGATCGAATGAACTCAAAACCGAACTAGTTTCGAGTTATTTAGCGGATCTTAAACATGAGCGGCCGTTGCGAGAGTCCCAGTGGTACCTACTGCGAAATATGACTTAGTAATAATTGCCATTTCGACAAAATCGTGAGTATAACCGATGAATCTTACAATTATGAACACACACGATAATAGAACTAAAGTGTGGGCTATAATTTATCCTATTTATTCTTTATTTGGATATAAAATGATATCCTATGGATCACATTAATTTGAAAGATTTAACGTCTGTATATGTACGTATGAGTATTAAACGAATCGCTGCGACGGTTAATATCTGGAAATCCGTTAGTCAACTATAATAGCATTAATTTGCTTTATTGATGCTGGAGCAATCTCTCAGAGCTCGTGACACCATGATTATCGTTACGGGTAGGACATCCCAAAATTTTTAAAATACTATTGTAATTTACATCTGTTTCACATATTCGCAGCTATTTTACATCAGACCCGTATGTAATAGGTATTCAACTTCGAATCTTTTACTTTAAAAAAAGTTATTGTGATTTGCTTATTTATTCAATGTATCACCATTTATAATAATAAAAAGATGTTAAAAATTTTAAAAGGATGTTATATAATGTCGAATAGCATTTTCAAAAGTAAAATAAGTAAAAAATAAAATTTTCAACTTGTAGTTTTTTATTTCGGAATATTTTATCGAATATTCTGACTAGTAAAATTATCACAATATGTTATTATTTCTGTAACTACATGTTTGTTATAGCTTATATCGAATTTTGGGCTTATGGTCTTGATTGCCATAACTAAAATAGGTGGTTATCCATTGTTATGGTCGATGGTACTTGGCAACACTACTCTCAGTCAATGTAGCGGACGCTGACCCACTCTGTCTCGCAGTTCCGATTTACGAGCCACGCTGACATCACTTATCAACAACACTTCACATGAATTTATTGTATAACAACTCACGTTTATCACTGGAGTTAAAATCTCCTTTAAACTAGAATACAATTAAATCAAAATGTCCTTTATTGTGCACATTTAAGATTGAAAGATAGTTTTAATATTGTAGTGGCGATTTGTTTCTGTGGAAGTAATACACAATACATCGTTCCTTAATAGATTCTAATTGCTTTTCAATTCGCAATTTATCGCAAGGATCCCTAATTTTTTTAATATAATATAGCCTATAGACTTTCTCGATAAATGTACTATACATTAAAAGAATTTTTCAAATCGGACTAGCGGTTCCTGAGATAAGCGCGTTCTAACAAATAAACAACAACCAAATAAACTCTTCAGCTTTATAATATTAGTATAGATTTATTTCGTATAGAATTTTACATGAATTAATTAAATATCTGTTCTACTAATAAATTTTTACTTTTAAATTGCGTTATCCGAATCTCTTAGCAACTGATAATAAAAGACACATTGATTTATTTTACGTATTATTTTCAAGTTAGCGGTACGTATTCGTAATAAATTTATTAAAACGTATTTAAAGACATATTGTGACATGTCCATATTGATGAATGTCTATGACGTCAAAGCTTGCTTATTAAAGTAACAACTTTTATTATCTATGTAGCGCATTTTGTAATTTTATGTATGTGTACAGTATAATTTGCCTGCTTCATATTTTTTATCAGCCAGAGTTAGAATTGAAGTGATTTTAGAGATTGAGTTTGTCGCTTTGTACCCTTGTAGCCAGAATAAGCGTGGATAAATGATTTTTTAATCATATAAATGTAAATTGTAATACAAAAGTGATTGGCGATCTGTAAGAAAATGAAATTTGTTATGCAAACAATCTAGTACAAACGAGTTGGCTCACACTTTCTTCCGCAATTATTTCATTTAAGTTCAGGCCGCTGTTCTTTTGAACAATTAACTTTAATTATTTCCGGTAACAGACGCTCCGTTACTTCATTAGCGGACTTGGAAATTATATTTTTATGGTATTGAAAGAACGAAATATTATTAATAACAATTTTCCTTGATAATTAATAAGATAGTCATTAGTTTGAGCGAGTGATTATAATGAACTTGTTTTGTGGAATCGACTGCATAGCACTGAGAAAAATGCTTTACTCTCCAAGTGTTTTTGTGTCGGTAAAATCGCAGAGAAAATTATTTATTTTAATGTTTCAGTATACAATTTAATGTTAATACAATAAATCCCAGCTCGACGGGACCAGTATAGCCACCACACCTGTTTCTGTTGTGACACAACGTTAAACTTGTATATGTTACCGTTAAACTATCAAAACCATTAGATTATAATAAACCTCGTGAGATTATCAACAGTCGAAAGATTGTGATCCGTAACATAATGCTTACAATTTGTGAAAACAAAATAAACCTGTTCTAACCTGACTGAACCTAACTCTATGGACTCACAACGGTCTACAGTAAGGCCGACAAAAAATTTCATGATCTGTTGACAATTTAAAAATAATGCCTTAAATTGTAAGCATTTTGTTACGGATCTTTAGCAAAGTTATTGTGCATGAGCCAAAGAGGTTTCTGAGTTGGTATTGGACTCGGTAGGTGGCGCTGATGTCAGCATATCGCTTAAAGTTTTTCAGTTAGTGCCAGATAAATTCAAATAATGTATGAGATTACGATGAAAGACCAGGACATAGCTTCCAATGGGTAATATATTCAGTGTTAAAACGATTCCAGCCGCGTATTAAGATTCAGTATCAGTTGAATTTATTGCTTACGTGACCCAACATCTTTGATAATGTTTTATCAGTACGTGATGTTAACGGATTTCGATTCCAATCATATTTAAATATCTAATAACATATATTGTATGTATGTATTGTAGTGTTATATTTTTGACTCTTTGATTACTCGTCATTGAAGAGCTTTAGCGTTTAAAAAAAATTAAATACAGTTTTTTCCCGTCAAGTTTAATGAATTATGGTCTAATTTTAAAGAATAGGCGATCAATAATAAAAGCTAGTCAATCGGTATGTACGGATTACAATCGTTTGACAGTTGACAATCTCGCGAGATATATTATAATCTAACGGTTTTTATAATTTTATGGTAACATATAAACATCTAATGTAAAATCTGAAATAAAAACATATATTTTGCAATACATTCAGAACATAGAATGATTTAAGATGTATGCTTTTCTTCCATCCTCATCATTCATATGAAATTCCGTCTCCGCCACGCAAGGTATTCTTAATTAATGCTGGAAAATGAACGTCGAGGCCTGGAAAGAGTCGGATCAGAGGCCAATGACCCGTCCGTGTAGTTGTTGTCATTAATATTTATGGCCAACGCACTCTTTCGCCTACCTACCTAACGCTTCGGGGAAGTGGATATTTCAATGTTTGTCCACTGCACCTCTCCCATTTGCCCCGAGTACGTGATAATTACCGAAAGATAACGTTGTTTTTGTTTCTTCTCGCCTTGATGTACTCCGACAAAGTTAGTTGGTAAATTGATGTCGTTTTTCCGAAGTTAGGTATGCTCCTATTTTTGTAAATTTAAAGAAAACAATGTATTAATTTTATTAATAATGTATAGATCTAATGTTTTGATTTTGGTAGATGGCAATACCATTGAAAGTATTTTTTTTCTCCCACTGCCTTGTATGTATGTAGTGACACTAGTAACCCTTTTAAACCAGGCATCGCAGATTCAGCTCCAACAAGCATCCTATTATTCAAACTAATCCTTGTACCTATGTTTAAATACTTCCAACATTTAACCATCGATGTTATATTATGAAGTACTATAAATGCATGTTGTATGTTATATCAGCCTTCATAATCACTGCATTTACTGAATACTTAAATATTTAAGAATGAATGTTAAGAATGAGGACTGATATCGTCTCGTGTGATGCAACGTAAACAGACACTGCTTGATGAGCGCACTCGAGGACATGTCACCGTATCGTCCGGATCCCACCTCAGTCACTATTCTATGTAATTTCCTGCCCACAGCTCACAGCCACATTAATTTCGTATGGAAATAGACCGAGCGTCTTCTAGCAAACGATCCCTTTGTATTTCCACTATCGTCGTCTCGTGGCAAATTAGTATGAAAGATTGGGTTCAATACTTTAAAACTTTATCTAACTTTCATTTAGCTTATATGATTTGAACATTCGCTTATATAATTTGAAATTTTTTTTCCAAAATGGCTGAACAATAACGGTATAATTTTCACAGTGACAGCTTATACAATAAAATGTTCTGCAAATCAGTATGTACGTCATTATCGTTTACAATTAAGCGGGATCGTTGACAGGCGGACGTCGGTCGTCGGTTACTTGTTGCGAAACAAGCTAGCTTCCACGAACCACTCCTGACCCTGCGTACGCCGTCAGCATAGGTAATCGTGATACTAATACAGCCAACGATACTCCAAGCACATATATAATCTGCCAACGCTCACTTCGTAATCAACTAATTTTGTGATGGCAGATTTTATCCATACAGCGGTGATAGCCAAGTGGTCAAGAAACTGGCATCTTAATCGGGAATTACAAGTTTAAACGTCACGGGCCTTATTCCCAACCCATCTGACTTTATTTGGTTCTGGTAAAGGACAAACACCATAAGTAACACGTATGTTTATGATCAGAGATGTGTGAAGTCCACCATTCCGCATTTGATACGCATGGTGGGCTATGTCAACTAATAAATTACATTCCTGACGAGGTGTTCTCGGAGGGTTATAACATGAGTTCTTTAAGAAAGGCGCAAAAAAAGCTCTCCTTCAAAGCGGGCAACGTATTGGTGACGTCCTCGGCGTTGCTCGTATTCATTGAACACTTACCATCAGATGGTCCGTCAGCCGGAATGTTGGCTTCATCCTATAAAACATCAACACAGCTGTGCCTGATCACTGCTTGAGGTGGAATGCGATTGTCACTTAACACCACTTGAACTGCATACTCGTTTGCCACTCTCTTCACAATAACAAAAACAAGTACTCGCGATCGACAGATTGAAAATTTCACTCAGATACCTAACGGTATGTTTCAACAGGCGGAAATCAAAGTGTAAAAATAAGCAGCATTTACAATACGCAAATAATATACATTTTACTTACAAGCATATCATCATATAACATTAAAAGCATAACAAGCATAGCATAAGCAAGGAACATAACATCATGCAACCTAACAGCATAATCTACATAAATAAAATGTTATTCAGAAGAACGGTACCTTAAAACTTTTTAAAAAATTAAACTGTGTGCTATCATGTTTATGCCACATGATTTAATTTGTTGTAAACAAACTTCCGCTCGTAAACTTAAATTAATATCTCGGCTAACTTCGCACAAAACAGTGTCATCAATATTTTATTCACACGACAACACAATTTAATTATAAATTTCGATACCAAAAGTTTGTCCCTCGGAATTTTCTTCGGAACCTAATTAGGGGGATGCGCAGATGCGCAACCCTATTGTAAAATAATTACACAAAACTAAGTTATGCACCCTTTAAACTGCATCGAATTCGAGCTAATAAAGCCGCGTTAAAGTATATATTAAGGAAATGAGTTAGTGATGTGCTCAGTCATTATAGAAAAAAAAAACAATTACACTTAAATAAAATATTAAGTACATTTTGTTTTATACATTAAGGACTAGTTTTAAACGTCTCGGCCGGATGATGTAAGATAAATCAAAGACGTGTCTTAATATAAGCTAGTTTTAATTGCTACTGACATATAAAAATACTGCGCACGATCACATTTTTAAAATGCCACAAAAATAAATAAATAATAAATAAAATAGCTTAGATTCCCTATTGTAGATATCTATTGTCCTCCACGAGAAAATTTTCCTAAAAAAATATATTTTAATCATTTTAATTTTGTAACGCTTTTTATATCTTCCCCGTTGCAGTCCTTCGCATCTCTAGAACCAACCACATGGCGAATGTATAAAAGATAATTTCCTATGAGTGCATTGTAGAGCGACGTAGGGGAAGAAAATATGATATTACGCAGCTCTTTGCCACGGTTGTATTACAAAAACTCAGGGATGTGGAAAATTCTTTAAAATTGGTAACGTGAATAATTTTGGTAGGTATGTATCTTATCTTAATCGGAATATAAATTATTTTTCTTCCTCTCTTTTGACCAATTTTAATTTTGTTTATTTTCTATTAATTTAATTTATTATGGTGTATTAGGTGTAATTGGGTA
>DWJH01000428.1:0-10796 GCA_018248735.1 Tagiades litigiosa | reverse complement strand
AGTATATAGAGTTGGAAGCGCTTGCTTAAGTTTAACCCTTTGTAAGCGGTATCAGAACAATATAGCTGCACGATAGTGTCTTTGCAATCGATAAAGAAGATTACATTGTTTTTCCATTGTAACCTGGTGCTAAAGTGTCAATAGAAACAATTGTTACTGAAAGTAATTAGAATTATCCGTAAAAGTTAACGAATGACACGTCCAACTGACGAATAAATAAATAAGTAAAGTGTCACTAACTCAACCCGACTAATATTTAGCCAAATACGCAAATAATATCGAACATGATTAAAAATAATTTTATCATCATAATTTTAGTATCATAAAGATTTTAAGCAAAATCAACAGCTGTATAAGATGCCTATTTTTATTAATTTAAAAATTATTGTTATTTATTTCGTTACATGATAAAAATGATAAACTCTAATGTGAGTAGGAATAGTTTTACACTTTTACAGTAGGTAATGTTAGTTAGCATTTAATTTAATCACGTGGCGGTTCCAGCTTTATCTTATCTTAGTTCATGACCGTCTTTATAGCCTTACATCTGCTTATGTACCCACAACGCTTGGGAACGTTATTTCTTTTTCTCAAGTATTTAGGAACATTACCTAATACTATTTTATGTATATTACTAAGTCTTTTGAGAAATATTCGTACTATTTATATTGAATTCCATCATTTTATGACGTTGTAAGATAAATATCAGATCTGTGTAAAAGGAATAGCTAACACTAACACTAGTAGAGTTTACACTAGCTCTCACTAAAATCTTTATAGAAGCATGGTTTGAAGATCAAAATACTCTGTAATCAAAGAGTTTGTCTTAATGCTTTGATTTCCAAATGGCTTCGTCACAAAGAAATCCTCATAAACTTGATTAAAGGACGAAAGAGAAAAACCGGTTTTAACCTTAAACATATCATATAAAACCACCCAGAATTGTCATTTATTCCTTTTGACTGTCTATATATAAATATTTTTGCAATACAGCTTATGTTACACGAGTGGAATATAATGTGCCTAACATTCACTCTTCACGTTTACGCTCTTGAAAACATTTCGGGCGCGGGAAACGAAACCATTTATTTTTGTTTGTTCCGGACGTGACAAAGATAAATTCATGTCAAATGTCGATTTAGAAAGCGGCTAATGTCATCGCCGTCGCTTATGTTCAAATTCAGCTCGATATTTCTTACTTATACCAATTTTACTTTATTGCAAAAGCCAATTTTCCGTTTCAGCAATATTTATTCAAATGAAATACGCACAAAACCAACCTGTTTTTTTGACAAAAAGAAAAATAATACTGGCAAAATGGTAGTAAGTAAGAATGGTATTGACAATTGTTGCCCAACAAAACAAAATCCCATCTCAATCGATTTCCGTGATTGAGGCTAGTCAGAACGGCGAGGGTACGCTTGCGGTCTAGGGTGGTCAACTCAATATTCTGAATACACAGGCAAACACATCCTTCAAATTGAACTAACAACAGTTGACTAGATGCGGGGGTAATACTGACCCAGTCGTTTCTGGTGGTAGTATATCACCATAATGTTAGGTAATAATGATGATGCAATGACGTAGATGTATTTTGATGACAATCCAATTAAGTTAATGCATGTAACGTATGCACCGTCATAACTCTGAATTTCCAATAACGAGGTCAATACAGCGTATCTATTGATTGTAGCATAGTTCATCCAAATCAGTGAATTAGCTTAAATAATTTAGACAAACATTAATTCATATAAATTATTCACATATGTTTAATGTAAAAAAATGGATTATTGTTATGATATTACGGGATCATTGTTGTAAAAGCTATTAAATGACCTCTTTTAGAAAATGTATATGCTGCACCTACTGGTATTTACAATAAAGCTTGCTATTATAAGAGAAGATTGAACTTATGTGATGAAATAGATTATAGAGCTCAGTGAACCACTTGATATATTGTTAGTTAACATTGGACGTCAACAATTGATGGTTCATCATAATCAATTTATTGGCACACTACTGAGGAGCAGTGTTCTCCTAAAAAAGTTTTGGGTATTGTCCATGGCCAAATTCTTTACACTTCACGATCATTCGAGATCTTAATATTAAATTTTGCTATATACAGTTCCCTAACGACGTTTACCTTTAATATTGTCGCAACAATATTTTAATTTTCTTAAAAAACAATTAGAAATATAAAAGTTACAGATGCATGCGATGAAGTTTGAACCTGGACCTCAAGAATTGACTACTGACTATCATCGTTTACCACCAATGTATCACCTTATACCTAAGAGTATAAACCAAATGGCAGAGATACAAGATGATATTCAAATTAATTTACCAAAGTGTTTGGTTAGGCTATTGTGTGATAGTAACATATTCAGTTCATTGGGCTATGTACAATGCCTCAACGTGGGAATAACAGAGTTGACTGAACAAATTGCCAGAGTAAGGCTGCGATGTCGGATGATCGAAGACAATGCCATGTAATATAGTTAATTTTACGTAAATTGAACTATACGTGCTTGTTTAATCATCCTTATACTTTATTAATAAAGTTTAGCATTAAAATTACTATAAGCAAAGGTAAATAATACAAATAATCATGCAAATTCTTCGTTATTGAATTTATACCAGTGTTGTTAATTAAAAAATTATATAAAACTTAGTTTATAAAACAAAATCAATACCATACATTATTTATTAATCTTTTGATTGAGGTGTTTCAATTCTTTAGAATCATCTCAGATGATAAAGTACCATTCCACCAATAAAGTATATTTTTCACAAATAAATGCTTTTAAATAGTTCTGCTGACGAACTCAATTTGACTCAAATTGAACGAAATGAAGTTATCCACAGAAACAATATAATAAATAAACGCCAACAATTATTATTAACAGATAACGCTAAATGATTCTACATTATATTTCAGTAATGACTGTAGTACCGATAAATTGACACATTGTCCTCATTTGCTTAAACTCTTGAAGCTTTCAAACAATTGGGTTTAAATTTGTAGTATTAAATTGGTAAATAAAAGTATGTTAAACAATTTAAATTATATAAGCCGGATGCAAACATTGTCAGGCATTTCATAGTTCTATGAAGTATTTTAGTACGTATTTGTAAAAACAAACTTATCAGCTAACAAAAAAATTAATGATCGTTATTGAAGCTAAAACGATGATTGTAAAGTATGATGAAAGCAGCTGCGCAGTTAACTATTTTGCAACTACTTTTTTTTAAATACCTCTTTCTGCACAATACACCTTTTTAATATTTTTTACAAAAGTATATTCGAAATGGTATTTAGAATATGCCCGGTTAAATTTAGCAGTTTACAAAATATCAGCTCGAAATGTTAAATGAAATTACATAATTTAAATCGTTTGCTTTTTGTATCAATTCCCGCGAGGGCAGAGAATGTAAATATACTGAGCGTTCACATTGCAATATGATTACACTAAATCGTCCAACGTGTTCCACGGATAGAATCCGGTTAGAAAACAACCGATCGCAGTCTTAATTTAGTCGTGGGTAGCTTCATTCAATCTAATGTTATGTCGTGACTCACTAAAGGAACCTACGGTATGAGACTCATGTCTACAAATAATCCCAGTTTAGTTGTTAAGTAAGCTACTAACTACTCTTTTCTCATAATCTTGACTGTTACTTACAATTACTTGACTGCCAATCTTTACTAATATTAACTTTTTGGCCTGGATTCATTTAGAGGGCGTTTTCCTACGCATAAAAATTAATGAAAAGTAATACTTTTGGTTGACAAGCGAATCATAGATTTATTGGTAGAGCACCGAACGCTACTACTAATGTATAAACTAATGTATAGTTAAAATTAAAATTTTATGATAATTTAATCCTTAAAAACGGATAAATAAACAACCGTATTTTTATTATTCCATGCATCAAGAGATTTAACACTTCTTTTGTTAACGTCACTATTCAAATGTTAAAAGCTACATTGTTGTCCCCTCTAATCTTGATAAGAAGCTATTTTAAAAGACCAATATAAAATTGTATGCGACTAAGTGTTAATCTGATTTAATTCTATGTAGTTACACGGCAGGGGCTCAATATGACATTTTATTGTACGGAGGGTCCGTTTTAATATAGCAAAAAACGGTCTGTCGTAACATTAGCTATGAGTAAACCATGATGTGTGTTAACATTTTGGGGATTAAAATATAACATACGCATTCAAAATGTGTAGTGATAAAACTGAAGTTTGAGAAAGTCGTCGAGAAATTTCGAGCAGTCTTGTAAATTTACTTAAAGAATTTCACACAATTTTTCTTGGCGCCAGATTTTAATTTGTAGATGAAACGAACTCAGAAGAGTTCTGAACTTCGAAATGTTATTACAAGAAATTTCCATAAACCCTGAAATGTAAATTACAGACGAGTATCCGTTCAAATGAGTGGATTAGCTTTGTAGCGAGAATGCCTGTTAAAATATTTATGAAATTCTCGTGGCATAATTAACGTTATTCCGTGTTTGCAATGAAAACTAAGCAAAGATAAATTTACTGAACTCGAAAAGCATAACTTCACCTTGTTCATATAATTTACTATTCAGGTATTAACTTATCAGTAGACTTTCGATATGGGGAATATACTCACACTCACTAAATATTATAAAAAAATGAATTAGACAGTCCTGTAGTTCACAGTAAGGTATATACGATTAATTTTATTTTTAATTATTGTATTTTTTCATAATGGGTAACTGTTGACGACGACATATATGATGTCGACTGAAGTGCAGTCTAGTACGAATACTAAATTCAATACGTTTAAACTTTTATCTATTTGCAGTAGTAATCTTATACAAATCCATTATTGTAATTTCTTACCAGAGACAGAGCGATGGAATTTTAAAGAAACACGCAATAAATTATTTGAGTTCTCTCCGCTACATTAAAAGAATGCTCGCCAAAGAAAAATTCGCCTTTAAATATTTCTTCTGGTGAATTTATCTCGAATTAAAGGAAATATACCTTCAGTACTAAGATGGACGAATTGCGTTATTGTATTCTCATAACGTTTAAATTTGATGAAAGAAATCACAAAAGTTGTTAATCCACTCAAAGGCATTCACATTATAAACGAATCTCCACGCAGTGTCACGATTATCGTATATATTTACGTGTCCATTAACATTATTTTGGTTAAATATCAAATAAAATTTTACGTAGTTTTAACAGGTCGGTATCATAAGATTGCTAATCAAATAAGTTTTGCTGTGTTCTAAACAAAAACCTGAGAAATCAATAATCCACCCGTCATGGCAGGGGACAAATTGCATAATTTGATTTTTTGCTAAGTCATCTGCATGTTTAAATTTATTGTATAAATTCATTGCAAATCATTAAAAGTATCAACACATATTCCATAAAACCGCTCATTAGTTGAAATCTCTCAACCCTCATAGCCCTAATTTACGAGTTTTAATTAAGAATAAAAACGCACGAGATTTTCTGGCTTGTTAACCTAATTCGTTGTAACATTACACCGTCTTGTTACCGCAGATATATTTTATTTTTCCATTAATGAATTTTATTTATTTTTTTAGGGATACCATATCAAAGGTTTGGCAGGTATTATCAGGTAGCCTGACTATCGAGTTAGTATAATTATGCAAGGGAACGGCGTAATCACGTATCTTGTCCGTGAAAAGCAGTTAATCTGATTAAAATGTATTCCCGACGGGTAAGCTTGACACAAAGGTGTTCGTGATGTCAATGCGAAGCGCTTATAATGCCTACTTAGACAAAGCTAGTTCGCCACCTTCCTTGGATTGAATTGAATTGTAGTACTTTGAATTGTTTTAATATGACATGAATTAGATAATTGGATTAAAGCACCAGTGCCAACTGGTTCTTTGGTGTACCAAAGTTAACCAAAGTATTGTATGGGATTTTATTCATATTATGTATAATATGAATAAAACGCAACTAACTAAATAAACTAAACCAACAGCAAATGACAATTCCGAGAAATTAACTGAGATAACTTTGATTTAGGCAACTTATGTTTGCGGAACTATTTATTAGTCAATCAAGTTTCAATAAGTTTCAACCAAATCTGACAAATTCAAGCCAACTAAACATTTGGAGAATGAATATTATTAACTTGTTAACACATATAATAAGTTAGACCCAAATTTCACTAAATTTTATTAATGTTTGGAGAATGTAATAGGAAGTAGTAATATTTGTATAAATAACAAATCATTCTAGTGTTAATATCATGTTGGATGTAAAAAATGACTAGACATCTTTTTGATACGCGTAAGGGTGGGATTACTTAATAAAGGCTGTCAGATTACTTTAGATTTATTACTTTATACAAAAACGTACATAACACATTAGCTAATTATAAAGTTGCTTAACAGTTACTCCGTTATAGCCATAAAAGCTTAGGTATAGCGAAAGTACTATGCATATAAGAACGGATTTTGCGGAATTCAACCCTTAAAGGGATGAAATAGGGGTTAGGGTTAAAAATGCGGGAAAACCCGCGGGAAACAGCTCGTTTTGTATATAAAGGTAAAACTATCTTTTTTAATTACTTAAATAAGATATTTATATCATAATGATTTGTATTTTGAACCTGTATAAACAAAATATGTAATGCCAACAAGGTGTTCGCGTCGTAATACTTAATATCTACTTAACTAATTGATTAGGTAGATATTATTACGCGAGTACATTAAATTAGTCACGAAATGTACATAGTGATATCTATATGGTATTATATCATTAGAAGTTCATAGAGCGGTTTAATTAAATTCGTATTAGTCAGTACAAATCCGGTATGAATCGATAGCTCCCAGGCTTTCAAAGATTAACCAAATTTGATTAAGTAGATTAGTTCGTTTTCAATAATGTTGAAACATCAAAGATAAGTAAGTGATTCCGATTAATTTTAACTTTTATCCCTTTCAAAATTGCCTAATAGCGATCTAAGAATTATAAGCTATGAAAGATTTTCTAATATATAATTCTTATGGTCGCAATTATTTTTTTAGATCTTGTTGACACCTTGATTTTGCATACAAAAAGACAACTAAACACGCTTTGACCGCGATGCAACCTTTACAAGCAAAGCAGTCACCGCTGTTAGCAAAGAATTATCGTCCCATTATCTTCCTGCTTTACACAATACAATATTCGCTGGCATTGACGAGACAAAAGACGGCAGTGTCTACAAAAAGGTACAAGATACTATAAATATTAGATAAGGGTTGAGCTCGTACACAAAAACTTTTATTAACAGAAAATATTTCTCTCTTCTTCATCTCTAATATTGTTTTATCCGTAGGGTTGTCATTTGTACGAAAATCCGAACAGTCTTTATTATCAGCGTGTTCTGTCAGATGTTCATGTATGGTTTTTTCAACTTTGAAAGGTTTCTTTGTGCATGAAAACAAGGAATAGGATCATATAAAAATAATATCGGCTATGGGTAAAAACACGTAAGGTAATAATTCTGATCCCACATTGGCGGCAAAGTACGGTACACTTGTTTAGGATTTATGGTAACCCTATGCATAAGGTCCCTTCTTTATACGAGATGTTAGGGAATTTTAGTCACTGAACGCAAGTATTTCAACTATTCCTTATAACCTTAATATAACCTTCTGTTCTCCCAACTTCATAGCAAAAACTAAACTTCGTATGTATATTGTATAACATACTTATGTTAGTGTATTTAGCTTTGGCACGGTACCAAACAAAGAACTTTTAAAAAAATAAGAAGGTTATGTCATAGTCCACCACGCCAAGTGCAAATTAGTACATTTAACACAAAATAAGAAAATGAGAGAATACTCTTGCATGTAAGTTTCCTCGCAATGTATTTTAAATTATACAAAAACCTGAAAGTTTATAAAATGCAAGAATTAAAATGTTTCTTTGTGTGTAAATACTTTAGTATATACCTACGTCCTACACCCCTGCAAAAGAATCAGCCTTTAAGACAAACTATTCAATTAACGCAGGAATCGAGCAGGAGTTGGTTTCCTTGAGGTTACGATAATTAAATTAATACTAATGACAAAATAATTGCTGAAAAAAGCGTAACTTCATAAATAAAACTTAAAGAAGAGGTATTAAGATAATGATGCAAATTTGGAAGGGATGTTTACCATATGGACGCAATTAGCGTTGGTACTTGGTAATTAACTTTAGCATCGTATTCGCAATTCGTACGCGGCGCCAACTGGACGCGCCGTAACGTCTCCCCGGCGCCACCTTTCGAACAAAGAGAGTATTTACGCAGAACGATATCCTGATTCACCCTAACTCACCCCTAGTTCAGAGTTAGAACTTGAAGAACTATTTAGTCCTTACCCGAGTTGTTAATCGCTTGTATTTTAGCAGGGGAGAGATAATGGTCCTTGTGATGCCTATCTTTTCCCTTTGCGCTTGCTTCGATATTGTATTTGTTACTATACATCCAATTTACTTCACATGCAAATCTACCATTTTCAAATTCCCTTTCAAAACACTTTTCCCTTGACTGTCAAATGTATTTCTTTAGAAATTAAATAAATAAAAAAATATTTTTTCAATCTTATTGCCAAAACCTTTTAATAAGTTTCATTCGAACTTCAACCAACGGACTACAGTAGGGTAACTTTTGTATAAGCGAGTCAAGTTCAAGATTCGCATTAACAGTTCACACGAGATGGCGCCGGGATGTCGCGACCGTCGCCAGTCGCTCCGGCGCCGCTGCCAACTAGGCGACTGTTTACACGGAGCTATAAACTCCATCCACCCTATATTCCGGCTTTGGGGATATTTAGCGCTATCCTTTGTGAAAAAGTCGCAGTTCTTTACATCTCCCTTCAGAGTAGGATTATACTCGTAGGTAGAGAGAGGAGAGTTCTACAAGGGAATTGTAGTTAAACGTCGTTGTTCGATTTTTTTTCTAAATTCAACCCGTTTAATAAGCGTAAGCGTTTTATATAACACGGTTATTTTGTTCCCAACTAATGCGTATTAAGCTCTTTGTCTCGCGAAATTTGAATGGGTATTTTTGATGATTGGATGATATTTGGCAACATAACATACTATAAAAATCAATTTATCACGGGTTACAACTTGAAAAATATTTTTGTACATTGCTACCCAGACCAACAGTTTTTAGATTCTTCCTTGTGCGTTCATCTTACGCTGAACCGGTTTAAATATCGTTATTACTATATTCATATATTTTAGCAGGGTTCCCATAACATTTAGTGCTTGTTTCATCTAATCCAGTACCAATCGTTTTCCAAAAAAAAAAACTAAAATAATAGAAATAATACGCGCTATTTATACTGAACTTCAACGTTGACATATACAACAGCTGATATTAGAAGATATTATATAATAATGATCCAACCGGCACGAATTCCAGGCAACAATTAATCACAAAGCGAAGTCTAGGCCAAAATATTCTGACGCAAAGCCTGCGTAATCAAGAACTTTAACTTGTTGTTCGCCCTGCTTGCCAAATTTTTACAAAACAAGCTTACATCGCGAATTACCATATCATATCTAAGGCCCTTACTGGTACCTACATCATTATTTTAACTTTTTCATGTATAATGGTTTCAACTTATGCGAAAAAAAGCAGTATTTTGCTTTTTTACAAGGAAAAGTAAGAAATTTAATCTAACCGCATACCATGATTCATATTTTCTCGCTTTTTTTTAACATACTCAATATTTACATTCTTAATAAAGCTACGCTTAAATAAAAATACAAAAATACACAATGTCGCTGAAATATGAATGATCATATAAAAGGTATTTTCTTAAAACTGAAGACTTAGCGGATTGATTTCCTAGAACGCACAGAGGCATAATAACGTTCTCATACTCGTGCGTAAACATGTTTACAGACTTTCAAGAGCCACAGCGCAATAAAATTATAGAACTCTCTCAACTTCTTATTTACTACATGTAACTGTGAATCTATCGCTGTAGATACTTATATTGAAACTGAACATATTATCTTGTCTTATTTGGGAATAACGCAATAATAATGCAGTCAGAATTTCCGATAAAACGAATTAAACGATGCCTCATGTAGCTAAATGTATATTAGACAAACACTTCCCAATCATCATGCAATATAAATACGGCAGATGTGTCCAAATTCGGAACAACAAAGCTATTATTGTTCAGAACTGCATTTGCACGACTAATTCCCATTGCGAGGGTTAGCCGAGTTTTCGGGGTAATAGAAACTAATCAAAGCTATTAAACAATATATATCAACATAATCAATTTTCTAAGATAATTTAAATGCCTAAAAAAATTGGTTTTGTTTCATTATTTTAGATAATATTATGATCCTTTTGTTAATGAATGGCACAACTCTGAATATTAAGACTTTTTATTGCAATGGTAAAGTAAAGACACCAGTTCAATATTGGTCTAATAGATCATCTGTAGACAAAAATGCTTCAAGAGTGTGTATAAGATATTCAGATATCATTTGTGTATATTTATGTCAGGATCAACTTACAATAATTACCATAGGATCCAATAATGTCTTAAACGATGCACGTTTGCTAATCTTTTATCTTTATTAATAAAAAAATGTTAGTACATAAAAATCAATATGAACAAAAATGAATGAAACAAATTAATCTTTAAAGATCAGCCCTCTCTGGTACAACAGCGCTGATTAATTTTGCATCAGCAATCGTGCGGGCCCTATCCGTCAGGGCTGAGCTCTGCTTCCATCCTGAATGAATCATAAGTCTACTGTATAC
>DWJH01000427.1:0-10801 GCA_018248735.1 Tagiades litigiosa | reverse complement strand
AAAGTTTCTAAATCTTTTTAAAAGCACATCTTTGAATATTTGTCACATAAGTACTTATATATAGAATTTTTAAACTAAACAATCTCTTAAATGATTATTTTTAGGTGGTTAAATTTTATCTCATTATTTTCAATGACTTACACACTGTAGGTTTCTTCACCTTCACAGTTTTACATTTAATATTTAAATCTGCAGAGATAAACAGTTACTTTTCCCACAGTTGTTAAGTGTTCATTATAATATTTTAATCACTTTTGACTTTTGTAATAATACCGTTAGTTTACTGATTATCTAGAATTACGAGGTCCCGTGATGTGTTACCTATTTATCAAAGCAAAAATTAACACGTTTCGCTTGATATGTTTTGAATAATCTATAAAAAAGTGTGATATAAATCTATAAGAAAATTACTTAAACTATACGACATATTATAATTTTGTAGGTGAATTGCCTTTGTCACTGACTAAAAAATTTATCTCCTTTTTATATAATTACTTTCTTTACAATAAGTACTTTTCTGACTTCATTTTCTTTTCTTTAGTAACTATAAATAAATTATGATTATAACTAAAATTCTGTTGAGTTTCACAGAGTTCAGGTGTAATGAAAAAAACATTATGATAAACTCAATTTATTAAAAACACACTATTTACAATATTCTAACTCCTGGATGTAAATATCAATTATATACCTATATATCCTTTATATACAGTATATATAAGATCAGCCTTAGCGAGTATAAATTGAACAGGAAACTTAATATAGCTAATCTTTCTGCAGTACACAAAATTATTTATTGGTCAGTATCTCGGAGTTTTAAAACCTGGCTCATCTGAGGACAACTGCGGTGCTTTTCTTTTCTGAATTATATTTTGGATCTGAAAACACACATCAAAATTAATACAAGTTTTTACAATTAATAAAAAAAATCCACTAAATCATCACCATTACAACCTATTCTAGAACCTGTTAGCGAAGTAAGGAAAGTTTAGAGTATTTATTTAAAAAAAAAATTCAACCCAACAAAACGCACACAAAACATTCCAAAATTAGTACAAGCAAACGATTTTCGATTAGTAAAAAAAATAAAACCACTAAATAGAAAATACACCATCGACATCATAACTGATCGACGATAAGTTATAACCGTTAACGAGATAAGGATAGTTACGAGAATTTATTTTAAAAAAATAAAAGAAAAAAAAAAAAAAAAAAGTAAACTCGACAAATCTCACAGATAATATCCCTCCTCATGTTTACAAAGTAATGTGAATTTCAAAATTTTATTAAAAAAAAAACATTTGAGGCGCCAAATCGCACACAACATCCCCACCTGTTGCCACTCCCTGTCGAGTTCGGCCTTCTCGCTCTTATCCTTGGTCTTCCTCGTCTTGCGTCCGTCCTGCGTCTTCACGCCGTACTGAAACGCGGCCTTCGGCAACGCCTCCTTGCTGCTCATGTACGCCGAGTACTCTTCCTGCGTGTCGAAGTCCCAACGGCCTGTTACAATCGAAACAAATATTAGGAATCGTCCATTCGTCTAGTATAGTATAATGGATCGTAATAGTTATACTAACTAACTAACAAAATGTCTGTGTAAATTTTTTTTAAATGTATATCTGCTTGGAGAGGTTCTTCTCATCAGGCAGAGCAATCCACAATCGAGCAGCTGGGACTACATATTAGTCAGAAAAGAAACCGGTGAAAAGGGATAGAGAGAGTCAGTGTGTGAGTAAGAGATAATTGTATATGCGCGTGCGTACGTGCGTGTGTGCGTGCGTGCGTACGTACATGTGTGTGTTCCTGTATGTATGTATGTCTGTATGTGTTTATGTATGTCTGTATGTGTTTATGTATGTGTGTATGTGTTTATGTATGTGTGTACGTATGTATGTGACAAGATATTTCAAACTGTCACGCTCACGGCTCACCTATTGGGCCCTTCTTGTTGCCGGCGTCCATCTTCGTGTAGTCGACCTCGTCGTCCGAGTCGTCGATCGCGTCGTCCATCTCGCGCAGGCCCGGGTAGCACTCCGCGTAGCCCTCCGGCTCGGCCGCGAGCCGCGAGAGCAGCGCCGCCGACCGTTTGTCGCGCTCCTCCGCCGTCGCCGTGGCGCGCCGGGGCAGCGGGCCCGGCCCTGGGAAACGACAACAAATATATATTTTTTTTATTTCTTTTTATAGGATAGATCCAGCAAGCAGGCAGACGCGCCACCCGATGGTAAGTAGTCACCGCCGCCTATAAACACGAGCAATACCGAGGACATCACCAATGCGATGCCGGCTCTGATCGAGAGCTCTTTTTGCGCCTTTTTTGAAGAACCCCATGTCATTGCGATCTGAACTAGTACTTTATGAATGGTCCCTTATATGGGTATGAATGAGTTGTGATTCAGTTCGAAGGGTGTGAGTGCCCGCATACCCAGAATATTTGAGGCGACCAACTTAGTCCTTAGGAGTAGCAACGCAACTGTGACCAGCCTCGCATGGGACAAGCTTTTTGTTTGAGGCGGGTTACAGTTGTCATGGGCTGCATTTGTCACTTAACATCAGGTAAACTGCACGCCCGTTTGCTACTATTTACTCAATAAAAAAGATGAATACAAAATATATATTTCAACATGGCGTACCTTCCTCCTTTTCAGTTTCCGGCGGTTTGTCGAAGTACCCGGTGCGCGGGCGCTCATCGCGGCGCTCGGCTCTCCGTTCGCCGGCCACATACTCCCCAATCTCTCCGTATATCGACTCCTCGACACGCCCCTTTTCCGTCGGCTTGTCCTAAAAACACACAAAAAAACACTTGGTACAACGTAATGTACGAAAATATACTCTATTTTAAATATATATACATAATAGTCCTCACATTAAAACAACACTTGTTATCTTCACACAGAACAACACTGGTCATCCACTCACAAAACAACTATAGTCATCCCCACACTGAACAACAATAGCCATCCTCTTTCAAAACGACAATAATCATCCTCGCACTAAGCAACACTAGTCATCCTCTCACAGAACAAAAATAGTCATTATCACATATACAACAGTAACCTACCTTACAAATAAAAAAAAAACAATAGTCATTCTTACACTTAACAACAATAGTCATTCTCTTACAAAACAACAATAACCATCCTCACAATGAACAACAACAGTCATCCTTTTTCAAAACTACAATAATCATCCTCGCTCTAAGCAACAACAGTCATCCTCTCACAGAACAACAATAGTCATCTTCACATAGAACAACAATAAACATCCTCACAATGAACAACAATAGTTATCCTTACACTGGACAACAGTCATCCTCCTCATCATCCTCACAATAAACAACAATAGTCATCCTCACAATTTCATCTCCAATCTCTCACCTTAGCCCGCTTCAACTTGCGATGCCTGCCGTGGCGCAGATACGAGAAGATCTGCGCCAACTTGTCGAGCACTACATCATTGGTCGTGGTGGATGCGGCGCGTTCGTCGGCTTCGGGCACGTCAGCTTTGCTGCGAGTGAGCGTTGTGGGGATGTCGCTGTCCACTGCACCTTCCTCCTCCAATTCCACCACGTAGGCAGTGCGACCAGGCGCGAATAACTCATTGCGGGACACCTTCTTGTTCCTTTTAAAACAAATGACGACGACTTTGAACTTGCATGGCTTTTTCGGATAACAGAGTTATCTATAATTCTTAAAATAAATACTTCAGCTGTAAATATAAACTCTTTAAAACTGTATAACAATAATAATAAATAAATTTCAAATAAAATAGAAAATAATACTAATAAACAATTAAAAATAATAATTACACTCACTTTTGCTCCATTACCAAGTTGAATATATTTTTGCCCATTGTTGTTTTAAACTGAATCTCTTCTTCCTGAGAAAAAAATATTCACATTAATCAAGGAAGTCAAGTTAATTATCACCAACCAATGGTTAGTTATCTAGTTTTGGTTATATGCAGTGTGTAAGTGCATAAGTATGTAGCTTATCAGCGACTATAATAATGTAGAAGTATTGTATATTAGATATTTTTATTAATTTTACTCACCGGGGCAGTTTCCTTTTTCTCCTTCACAGCTTCAACAGGTATTGACACGAGCCTCTCCATCTCTGCCTCTTGTTCTTGCTCGCGTGTTTGAATTTCAGATCGCACCTACAAGATAAAGTTGTAATTATAAAGGAGCAGTGAAAAAAAATTCACACCCTCTCTTGAGAAGCTGCCTTGAATTCTATTTGAAAAAAAGTTTACATTAATTTACAAATTGTACAGTAACACCCCCCTTATGGGTTTATTATACTTTCCATAAAAGAAGTGTATAATATGAAATATCATTAAAGGAATAACATGTTCAATATTTGTCGGCTTATCATTAGTATAACAATACAGGAAAGAAGAAACAGATAAACTGATTTGGTTATTGGGAAGCCTAATGCTGCGTGCATTTTCAGAGAATCCCACAACTCGAATAAAATAGTTTTAAACAAAAACATTGCAAAGGAAATATCTTCAAGAGTGGTCTTGGTTTTTATAAATGAAATTGTTAAATAAAAAAAACATGTAATGTATTATATGTTACTAGTGATCCACCCCGACTTCCCATAGCTAATGTACTTACTATAAGCGAGTGTATTCAGAACATCACATTAGAAACATATAAACCTTCCTTTTAAATCACGCTTTCTATTTAAAAAAAAGTGACATCAAAATCCGTTGCATAGTTTTAAAGATCTAAGCATACATAGGGACAGACAGCGGAATGCAACTTTGTTTTATACTATGTAGTGATGACATGTTTGTATTTACCTTTTGTAACAAGGCATAATCGAGACCTTTCACCAAGTGAGTGTGCTCCATATCACCACCAAGATATTTGGATTCCTGTAAAATTAAAGGATTATATCACAGTTAAACTGCAACAAAAGTAATTAAAAATAAAATTAACTCAGTTATATATAGACTAGTGAAACCATCAATACACATACCTGAATCATTTGTCTTCTTCTTTCTTTTGCATCCATCCCTGACTTGACATCCGGTGCTACAGCTCTGGTAAAAAAATTAAGTCATCATCATCACCATGATGAAAAAATATGTCAAAATTATTTTTTTTCTTTTTCTTTAATGATAAGACTATCATCATCAATCTTTTATTATAAAACTATTGTCGTTCATAAAGGATTGTTTTATAAATAAAAGAAAAGATATATTAATTACACACAATCATCGTCATCACCACAACCCGTCAACTTCCAACTATTGGGCTCGGGTCTCTTCTCAGACTGGGAGGGTTAGGCCATAGTCTACCACACTGGCCATATGCAGATTGATGGATTTCACACAACTTCGAGAACATTGTGAATTCTAAGATGTGCAGGTTTCCTCACAATGTTTTCCTTCACCGTTAAAGCAAGTGATATTTTATTGTTATATTACACATTATATAGAGAGGTGTTCAAGTATAAGTGATGGGGTCTTTGAATTATGATAAATTTTAATACAGAAACCACATACCTATATGCACTGCTAGTATTACTTGTAGGATCTGTGGGACCCAGGTCCCGATTGGTTCCGTCCCTTCTCTCTCTTGCCCTATCACGGTACTTCTCAGCAAGTTCTGCTAATTTATTGTCTTCTTGCTTTTTTAGTGCTGCATAATATGACTTTTTCTTTCTACGCAGCTCACTTTTGTTCTCCGTGGGAGGTGGCATTGACCTGTGTAATATTATATAAAAAAAAAAACTTAGTGTATAACTTATATGTGCATATAATACACAATATATCTCGAACCGTAAGCTTTAGAAACTAGAAATTTAGCAGGAATATTATATGTACAAATCGGCTCATGTTTTGAAAAAAATTGCTATAAAGCTTTTAGCAAATTATATCCCGATATTCTTATACAAACAAACTTATCCATTAGTATAACTGTATCTCAAGAGAAATGCTACTGAGGTAAATTCTATGTGGAATATAAACAGTTTATGTAATAATAGCTAAATTCAAATAATAGTTTAGAGCGAGTTTTACTAAAACCTAAAACAGCAGGAACCTGTCTTATCGAAGTATATCAAAGAATAAAAAATAGCATATTTACCCAGAATTAGCCATGGCTTCACGTACAGAGCCTACAGGATGCGAACCTCCTGATGGCGTAGACCTCGGAGTCATCAGAAGTTTCCTAAAGTCTTCATTTGTAAGCCTTTGGGATGCTGGAGTATCCTCCACGCTTCTGTGGTCGTCCATTTTGCTTATTTTCAACGCAACTGATTAATTTTAAGTAATTACCTATATTAAGGTTTGTAAGTCGTTTTCTAGTGGTATCTTTTTGTTAAAATATTACATTACTCTTCTACTTTTATACACAAAAATCAAATTCAGACGATTTAATTGAAGCACGTCAAACAAGTCAGGTTTGCTTCAACTTTTAAAACGCCAGGCCAGAGTCATTGTCAGTTTTGACGTTTGATTAATATTTTTCTTTTTTTTAAATTACTGAGACTTTGGAGTCTTTTCAATCCTTATTCTTATTTTCTACTTTCGAATTACAACTACATACTTTTAAAATAAGTAAAGTAAAAGTATAACAATATTGCTGCTTTTGAATAGTCATTAGAACAAAGTATCTCAGGCAACTAATACGAAGTTGTTAAAAAATGCTTCCGCATAAATATCTGATAAATTATGAAGTATTATGTTGACATTACAAAATTTTATTCCCCTAATATTTCTAGTACACATGGGAAGGCGCATACGCCTTTCCTATAAAAACAAGTAACAACACTCGCAAGAAAACTCCCTACCGACTAACCAATGTTGCCACTTTCCTAAAAAAAAATTAGTACAGTGTCAATTTTGTATTTCACTTGCTTTTAATTAATTTTTTTACATGATTATTTATTGCTACATGTCGCTTTCAATGATTCCAGGTAGGTGGTAGATTAAATATAAACAGTAAAGGTGTAAAAGGCTTCTTCTGAGAATTTTAATTATATGTTAATGTCAACACATGTATTACTTAGATTACAAAATCTAGGGGGAGTCCCAACACAATATTGTTAGAAATATGAGAATTGTGAATGCTCATTACCAATGGTCAACAAGAACTTCTTTTAGATACTTATCTTAAATATGTAACATCAAATATATTGACATCAAAAGTTTAAACAAAATAAAACAAACAAGTTTCAGTTATCAATTAATTTTATTAAATAAAAAATATTTTATCTATATAAAGGAATACAATTGTGTATAGCTATAGATCCATAAATCACACATGAACTAAAGAATTCACACTAAAGAACTGCAGTATCTTAGTTACATCCGATTAAATGTTACATTTACTTACATCAATATAATTAACGTTTTACAGAAAATAACTTTGATTACTTTGTTTTAATGCACAGTTGGTCCATTAAAAAGAGCAATTACATTTCAACCAATCAATAAATAGGCTAGGATTAAGATGTAAAAGGAATTTCTATCGCTATCAAATGATATATTTTAAAGAAAATGATGAATTATATAGAATAAGTTTATGCATGGGGAGTAACACTTCAAAACACATAAAATACAACAAAAGCAGATTTTTATCCAAACAAGGAATGGAATGTTGTGCCTTTGAATCCAACATTGCCTGTTGGTTCATCTTGGAAAGTTATGTACATCCTGAAAAAGAAATACAAGTTTATATAAATAATGGCTTGCTTTGCAAACTGTTGTATTTATTTCATGTATGCTAAATATTATGGTAACAATAACTAAATGAAAATATATTTAAAATAAAATAATGCTGTAAGTGATACAGAAGCTTGTAACAACTATAACACACCAGAAGCAGACCCACTGTGTTGTATATTTGCTACAGATTTGTGGCTACTCCTGTAACCTAAGCCGATAGACTACCCCTGAACTTTAAGAATAATGAAGTCTGTCATATTTCGTAAATAAGAAACAATATGTTAAGCCTAGAGTTAGCTCTCACTGCCATTATAAGAGTTTTAAATACAATGGAAAACAATGCACTTGAACATGAAATCATAAACACCCTGATAACAGTTTCAAGTACTCATAATGAATAAACATTCAACAATTCTAACAATGCTCACTTAACATTTAGTTTTTATTGCAATAACAGGTTGCAAATTAATGTGCAGTTCACCCCGTGTAAAGTGACAACAGTAGCCCATGACAAGTTGACCAACTACAAATGAGACAAATTACTTATACGAGGCCGCTCACTGTCGGATCTAAGAAGACATACAGCTCCTATATGTATACTAATATATAAAGCTGAAAAGTTTGTTTGTTTGAACACACTAATCTCAGGAACCGCTGGTCTGGTTTGAAAAATATTATATTTATATTATATATAATATTATATTTTCAAAAAAATTAGGGATCCTTACTAAAAATCCAATAATGTAACCCAAAATGTAAAATAAAAATTTAAATTTTTGTTAAATGCCCATGCAAAGCCGGGGCGAGCAGCTAGTTTAATATATAATATCAACAATGTTAATTCAGTTGCCTACAATAACAAATGATTTGAAAAGGAATGTAAATTGTTTTACTGATAAAAATGACATTAACTTATCATGGACAACTGTTGCTATTAATAATGTCTGACCTCACTAATATGATAACAAAAATAAACAACAATTATGGACACATCATAAATTTTTATTGTAAACTTGCTGTCTCGGCAGACATTGTCCTGCCCGGAAAAGCTAATTTTTTTTAAATATAATATAGCCTATAGCCTTCGTTGATAAAACTAAATGTACTATCTAACACTGAAAGAATTTTTCAAATCATACCAGCGCTTCCTGAAGTTAGAGCACTTAAACAAACAAACAAATTATTTAGTTTTATATATTTGTATAGATTCACTTTAGCCCAATATGTATTGTAGTTCATTCCCTTAATATTATTTAGAGGTACCAAGAGTACTCTCATGTTGTAACCAAAAAAAAAATCTAGGGTCCACTGAAATATAACACATTATGTATTTCTGCTGTTAGCAAATTTCTTGTTTTTTTTCTGTTAAAAGTGTTTGCCAATATGCCCCGGCTAATTGAGATGTCAAACTTAGTGATGAGGAGCAGTACCTTTGTACAATCTTACACAGGGCAATGACACTTATCACACAGTTACATTCTTTTCCACTTCTATACCAATAAGTAATATTAAAAAATATGTATTACCGTTGCTGTGATACCCCAAGTTCCTTCTCAACCAATTCAAATAAAACTTTGGCATGCTTCTTGTTTTGCTCCACACCTAGAGCACCAATAGACATCAAGTTGGCTATTGCACAAGGCTCTGTAGATCCTCCAAAACTCATAGATACATCAGGAATTACAGACACAACACAGTACTGTAACAAAATACATATTGGGAAGCAATTTTGATTTGTTTATTATTACAAGAGTTACATTTTAGCTAAGTCAGAATTATGAAAATAACAGCGAACCCATAGACATATCTGGCATTGTAAAATCACAATGAAAAAAATTGCTAGATAGCTCCTAACATATTATTATTATATTATTCAAGGGAAAAGCTGTAATGAAAAGGCAAGGAAAATGTTGACATACCATCTTAGTTATAAATATGGCAAATAGGGTTGCACCTGATGTTCGGTGTCGACTCTTTCAAATTAGCAAAATATGTTTTTCGATACAAAAGAAAAAATAAACAGTTTACAAAGTGTATGATGCATAAGGAGATTATTCTATACCAGATTATTTTCGTTCAATAATCCTGTTTGTAGGTCTACAGTTTTTACTTAAAACTTAAACCAGTATTCTCTTCTCTTATATTCAACAATTAAAATAAATCTTCTCAAGTATAGAACTACAATTTTTTTTTAATTAAAAATAAAATTTACCTGTTCCGGCTTGCCGAGAGCCTTCGCTAATACAGGTATAGCTTTCGTAACAAAATCTTCAGGGATTTTGTTCTTAGGAATATTTGTTTCAATCCTGAAGTGCGGCATTGTAAATGGCTTTTATAATTATGTTACCGACAGCTCTCGCTTGAACCTTGCGAACGAAGGAGAAAATAAGATAAAGGGATGTGTATTTAATTTGTAAATTGGATAAAAATTAGTAAAACGAGACTTACTTTAGCAGTAAATCAAGATTTCAAGTAAGAAGTGTAAGAACTTAAGAAGCAATAGCGGTCCAATTTCTCTGATCTTTCAAGCCTTTTAAAAATACAATGTTACAATTCAAGGTGACCCGTGACAGTACATTGTCAATATTGTCATAATGACAATAGATAGAATAGGGCATTGGGGATGTATGGGTGGCTGTAATAAATTTTTTATGAATACCTAAAATGCAGATATATTATCTTGAAAAATTTTTATGTATGTTTAAAACATTTTCAAGTATATTTTGTCAAAATTTGTAACCACACTGATATAAAATGTGTTAAAAAAAACAATCACCGTAATCACAGTAAACGTGACAATATATCCTTAATCCTTGTGATATTCTTTGTTGTACTTAACTACTTATTAGCTTAAGTAAGGTACCTGTTTGCAATGTTTGCAATTTGCATAAACTCACTTAAAGTTAAAGTAATTTGTAATACGGGGTCTCAACGGTTCCGTGATGGTCAGAGACAAAAAGTTGTCATATTATTGTTAAATTCTAAAACTGACAATGTATAAAAGTCGATTGAGTATTTTCAATTTGAAATACTTACGCTGTAGGTTTTTTTTTTTTATTTAGTACAGAGTAGCAAACGAGCGTGCAGTTCACCTGATGTTAAGTGACAACTGCAGCCCATG
>DWJH01000426.1:0-10819 GCA_018248735.1 Tagiades litigiosa | reverse complement strand
CTGTTTGTACGTCCGTCCGTCCGTCCGTCTGTCTGCCTGTCCGTCCGTCCGTCCGTCCGTCTGTCTGTCTGCCTGTCTGTCTGTCTATCTGTTTGCTTATATATACTGTCACTTGTGACAGTTTACAATGAACCAGGTGAAAGACCTAAAATTCAGTCAAATTAATGTCCTTAACTTTAACCAAGTTAAATTTATGATCTAAAATACGCCGACGAAACTTGCCTTGATTAGCCATTCAGTTCAATGTTCGTTCCTCGAAACTTTTGGCTAAATTGAGTTAAGGTAAATTACGTTCCTATTTGTTACATTGGACTCTAGGCATTCACAGATTTTACTTGAACCTAATTTGGCAGTAAAACGGATTTGTACCTGAGCGAAAGTTGCATTAATTTAAAATGTTACAGTTATATAGAATTACCTGTGTAATATAATAAAAGATAGTTTCAAAACATGTTTTAGGTTTTTTAACCTAATTTTTACCTGGTTATTTGACCTGTTGAATTAAATGTTATCGAAAAAATTGTATTCATAGAGCCAGTTTTAATACAAGGAGTAAATTCCAATAAATTCGTGCTTTCTTTGTGTGTGCGATACATATATGCAAAAACATGTCTGCTGGCATTTATGTAAGTATTTAACCATTAATGTCATACTCCATCAAAGGTTGGCTGCATTCGCTGATAGCAAGGATCTTCATTCCGCTATAAAACTGACAGAACTGATAATAAATTTATATAAAATATTGTAGTTACATTGACACTCATATATCATGTAGTTATATCCGAACTCATTTTAAATTTGGTTATAATAATAAGCAAAGAACGCATATTTTAACATTATTGCCAAAAAATAATATGTTATGTATGATTTTTTTGGAACGCTAGTGGATTCGTACGAGTACCTACAATATTATATCTTGACAGCTATTACCAACTGTAATAATACTATTATTATACTTGTCAAGTTCAAGGTCAAATTCATCTGTGTTGACAACATTTGACTAATAAGTTAGTCACCTCAAATACTCTACGCTTGCCGGTCTGTACAGACTTCAATAATGAACTCAAAAATTCACGTTACAGCTAATTGATGGATTATTTTAAAATCCTTCATAGCTCTCATTTTTTATTCAAAATTTACTTTACGACAAGTATCATGTGATAGACGTTCAAACGGGGCGAATTTTATGAAAAGGTTTCATAGAAATTGAAGTTATAATGAAATTTTACCTGTAAGAAATTTTAATGAAATATATTAACTTAGACTATGATTTTTACTTAATATATTCTTATTTATACGAGTCTGTGTTGTGTCGGTACTGAAATTTAATTATTGTATTATGATTATGGGTTCTATTCCTGGCTGAGGCAAAAGGTACCCGCAACGTCCCTGTGTTATAATTATAGCTATATCTTAGGATGAAAATGGGAATTTGTATTTATTTATTCATTATTATCAATTACATTTTCTGGTTGTAATAAGGATTCTTTCGACTAAATTAAGGATAATTTATAAATTTTATTACACGATAAAAATTATTAAATTGAATGCAGAACAATTTTTGAAAATACACGTATATTCTGCTAGACCGATCCTAAAGATTATATTTATATGAAAATCAAAGTATCAGTTAAAGTAATATTTCATAGATAAAAGAAACCATAAGAAGATAATATAAACCGTACTCAGACGAAAATCGAAAGTCAGATATTACAATTTTTTCTTGTTACGAGTAAGAAAGACCAAAAAGTGTTTATCCACACAAATAGATACCAGTTGATCATATTATCTACTAACAGCCGTAAAGTCCAAGACGAACGTTCCTATAAAGAATAACGATGAGTCCAATACCTTTTTTATTAGGGCACTGCTTGAGTGTAACTGAGTAACGATATAACTTAAAAATAATAAAAATATACACGTTTTAATCGCAACGTCAACGTCATACAAATGTCTATTTGTTGGTTTACTTCCGGTATACTTGTTTCGCTTCCTTTATAAGTACGTGTTAATATAAAAGCTGACATAATAAGTAACAAACATTTAATATTTAAAAACATTTTATTGGATCTAATTGTGAATCTTAACACATAAGAAAAATAATTTTATATATATTATAATGATATGTACGTCCCTGATAGATTTTGTTGTTTTAAGAAGGATTAAAATATACAAAATAACAAGATTTCACAGACATTTAAATTACTTAGTAAATATTTAGTTATATTTGTGTTAAAAAAAATTAAAAAATATATTCTCACGTACATTTACAGATGTTCATTTATAATTTAATAAAATTATATAGCGTCCATGTATCGCTTACTGTTTATAGTGCCACCAGTCCGTTTAGTGCAATGAATCCAATATATTTTATACAGTTACGTGCCTACTGCGATGTAGGGTTGACTGTATATTGCATTTTGTATCAAGGACCGATGACCGTGCAATAGCTCTTTCCAGTCTACACGTCGAGAAAATTATTTATAAGAAGTATAAAATTTCAATTCAATAAATAAACCTTCGTAGAAAGAATCCTTTTATTATGAGTAATACTGAAAGTATAAAGTTTGATTGTAGTAAGTCTGTCACCACCGTAAAGAAGTAACAGCAATGCACTGTGTATGGTCTGTATAATGTAATAGGGTTGCCACAATACAAATATTGAGTTATATTAATCTTTAACTTTTCTACATTGTATAAGTTTACATACATGCAAACGGTTTAAAATTTCAAGTTATGATTAGCGACGAATCAATGAGGTGATAAATGGTCACCGTGTATGGACAAATGCTAAGTAAGCCACTTAGGCGTTGGAGGACTTTTCAATACTGTTAATTCTATAACTATCTTCTTAACATCGTCAGCAATAAATATAAATAGCACATTGAAGAAAATTTAAAATCGTTATAAAATTTTTAATAATTTATGTTATTCGAAAATGTTAAGTAAATCTATATATATAAAAGCGAATATATTATATGAAGAAACATAAAAGACAAATTCTAAATTTCTTAAACTAGACGTTACTGATTTATTTTGAGTACATCGTTAATGTTAATGGCAACCCTAAAATCAAAGACGAACTCACAACTCGCAAACGTGCGTTTCACCGAGTTGTTAAAACCCAAATGCAATGATTGACGGAATGATGGCGCCTATAAAAAGTTTCTTGAACCGTTATTAAAAAACGCCCTAATCCTTACGAGCTCTCTCTTTTTAAATCTCTGATAGATACGCGCTGTTTGACTCCTAAAATCATAAAAGATACCCAACTTAACGATGTCGAAAATATCGTCTTTTTAAAGGCATCACAAGCTGCTTTAACATAGATTTATTTTTGTTCTAAATATATTCGCTCCTCAAGCGCAGTGCCAATAACATTAACTAAACAGTGAGCTATTTAAAGACTGGATCTTTTAGAATAAATGTTTACGTCTACCAGTATATGAGCTTGCTTTATTAGTTAACAAACTTCTGAGAATGTATTCTAAATGTTTCGTATAGATGTGTTCTTCTAAAAAAAATTGGAATTAGTTTATATTTTTCTTTTGGGGACATTAACTTTGATTGTAATAAATTCATAAATTTCTTGATCAACTAATAATATACTGTTATCGTACAAACAAGTTACGTTTTAATTGATATTTTTATGCATCAATAAATCATTAAAATCGTTACTATTCGTTGAAATAATATTTTGACAGTTTTACAAAAATCTCCTCTATTCATAGTAATTAAGGTTGAAAATTGATATTAAAGAGCTTAATAAGTATAGAAAAGCTCCTGGCTGATGGGCAACATCCTGTGGTTTAAATTACATCGGAGTGCAAGAGTTGATTGCTATGAACGCAGTTGTGACTGTTGTGTACTGAGTAATTATGAGAACGACTCACTTTCAGAAGTTGATGAATTAATGATGTACTGATAAGTTTTATTACTTATACACATTTTTAAATTCGATGGTTGCTTTATTGCTGGAATGACCGTTTGTATTAAAAGACTGTTATTCCAATAAATAACAGTAGTACGTAATTAGCATTACAACCTTTTGAAATATTTAATAAGTAAGTTCCGAAAAATTTGTTTTCTTACCGAAATAATTGTATTATTACATGTAATAATTGTATTATCAAAAAATATTTTGAAGGGGCATTTATGTGTATTCCTATGTATAAAGGAGTGGAACTGTCTTGTTTCTTATATTGTAATTTGTTTATATTGTCATTTATCGGTCACTTTAGAGTAACTCGATGTTTCTTATGGTTGAGAAATTCTAGATGAAATTTAAGCAATTGGACTTTATAAATTCAACACTGACTTGAACACATCGCATGAAATATTCAAATTGGAAATTGAAATAAAGCAATTGGAATATAAAACAATTGATAACGAAGATTGGACTTGAAATATGTAAATACAATGACCGGACACTTCTTACTATGTTTGTATGTAATCTATTCTTTATTAAATTGATTTAGGGAGAAGTACAAAATTTCACGCTACGTAGATTAAGTGTTTCTGTTTTATCAATTTGCAGGAACATTTTTTAGTTAATAAATACTTTAAGTACAGAAGAAAGACTATGTAAACAGTCTTTTAGCGACAATGAATACAGTCACCAACCATTTAACTGAATGCTCTCTTGATACTTTCAGACCATAAAACATGAGTACTTTTAAAGCCGTTGTTACTACAAAGTTACTATATGGAACAAAGAACTTTATATATTAAGGTTTATTTAAATAATAGTAAGAAAGAATACGTAAGTTCACCTGTTTCAAAAATTCAAAGAAATAAAATTAAAATCTTGTTATTTTTGCAGTTTTCGAAGACATTTTATGATACAATTAGAATTTATACATACTGTTTCTATGAAGTTTCTATTTGTAGGATTTTATAATTTTACTTTTATTTATAAAAGAGGTGAAAACAATAAACTTACGCGCATAAACTTTCCTGGTTTAGTTTTTATCGTATATAACCGTTTTCCTCCTTGTTTGATTAACTGTGTTGTTTATTCACAAATGCTAGTAAGCTATGTATATAACTATAAAAGAAATTTACATTTCGGTTACTTTTCTCCTTATTTTTTTGTGTTCCTTTCCTTACTTTTTGTTAAGGCAATCACGGAGCAAACATTTGTATTATGACTTTCTTCAGCTGTGCACATTTTAAACAAGCAAACAAACAACACATATTTGTCATTTATTTTGTCAAGTGAGTTATCCGTGACCCACTTATGTTTTTGTGATGTAGATATTAATATATATGTTCTGCTAAGAGAGGCTTCCAAACTAAATAGATTGACACGGATTCATAGTATAAAACACTTACATATTCTAGATTACATTACATTAAATATACATTTCAATTTGTAGATATGAAATCTAGTTAATAATTCTACACAAAATATGAACGCGCCCACGCGCCAGCTTTTGGCGCCGTTTAATTATTGCGTTCTAAATGACCGCAATCATAAATTGCGAACTATTGTCTTGGACGTAAAGCATTTGTACTGCAAAGGCCAATTATTTTGTTTGTTGGGGTTGCAATAATGTTATCGGAACTAAATTAATTGCAATGGAGATCAATTAAATCAGATAATGTCAAGGCAATAAAGAAGGCATTCACCCACGCAGCATTGCCCGATCGACTTACATGATGTTTGGTAAGTAAGAAAGTTAATAATTAAACCGAATTAAGAAATCAATCTACATATCCCTGTTATGTGAAGTAGATAACTTATTGCTTAAAGCTTACAAAAAAAAATGGGATTTACGCAAACTATTGAGTTTAATAATGTCCCTTGTAACATAAATATGAACAATTGGATTAGTCTAGTATGCGTAACCTAATTAACCTCGAAGCCATATGTTATGTCCTTGTTAATAGAAAACAGTTAAAATTGTGTTGTACTATTTCCAGGTCAACTAGGTCCAATCTATGCTAAATATTTTGTTGAGCATGTTTCAACATACATATTATGCACTTGTGAATAAGTTTATTGCGAAACAATTGATCTACAGGAGTTCACAATAACCAAATATACCATAATGTTATTTAAACATATTGATGTTATGGCCACATAATGATTATTCGGTATAAAATTCTGACTGGACAAGGCTGATTAAAGGCTTAAACGAATTAGTGCATACCGTTCTAGTATTAAACGTACAATTAATTGCACTGACTTAGTAATATCCAATTTACGTAAAAAATATGTAAAATACTATACCGATATCTACAAGATTTCTAAAATCATATCGTAGCATTTCGCGAGGAGTGAAATGTAAAGACGCTAAGAATATTTACGACACTGGCTATAAAGCAATAATTTGAACTTTAAAATATAAAGGATGAAATATGGCAATTCTGGATTAAGGGATCGCAAACTGCACTAAGTAGATATCGTTTCATAACGAACAAAACCGGTCCTGTGAACTTTCAATGACCTACATTTATGTAACAGGTTTTACGGTTTTACAAGATGAATCATCCTTAATTCACTTTTGGCATACGGGGATTATGCATGTATACGTGCTATTTATAACTATCCGCGTTAGATCGGTAGCTCGGATTAATAAATTTGTATGGGCCAGTGAACTTGCAGATTTCATTAAGGGCGATGACCCTTGATTCTAAACCGGCTAAGAGCAAAAGTAAACAAAATCTGAGGTCCTCAGCTCGTCTCGACGGAAGGGAGCGAGGGAAATGAGCCGACGAGTTCAGATGACAACAAAAGGACTCTGTAATAGCTTATTTTACGCATCACTGGCCAGCAGCCAAAGCTGTGCATTGGATTCTTTCAAGCCCCTCCCGTCTGACTGATTGGCCACATTTACTGCCTTTCCTCACTGTCAAGAACAAAACACTCCATTTAGCGAATACAAGCGCGTTTAAAATTTGTCCGCGAATCTGGAACACTTGTTCTGACAAGTTGATTAAGATACACGGATACAAATGATTAGATACATCACTTCATATACAAACAACCTATCTGTAATCGTAATCGGTTTCCCAGATCATAAATAAAATCAAAATCACCTAACAAAGACAAACATATCTAAATATATGACAGAGATATATGTCTACATATATATGTTTGTCTTTGGTTGCTGTTGTAGTCTAACTGTAAAAAAGACAAACCATGACAGTACGTTAAACTTAATACTTGCAAAATATATCTGACAGCAGTTACATAATCAAGTCGTTTCTGACACTCGTCTATCTAAAAGTTGTATTAAACTTATCTTCTTGTTAAATCCCAACCAGACTCAAGAGCTTCTGTTTAAACACATTTCGATCAGCTGAGCCGTTCAAAGGTCAGTTCCTGTGTCGTTGACCCCCTCAATCGATTGCGCTTCCCGCAATCCATACTCATGTCGTATTGTATTCCTATATTGAATAATGTTCATGTTTACAAAGGTATAAAAATATCAAGTGTGTGTATAGCATCAACAAGTCTACGCGTTGTCGGTAATAGATAACACAATTGACAAATGAGTTATCTATGTTTACTTTTAATACATATTTAAAGCTGTTTGTACACAAATAATAATAGAAAATCAATAGCGAAAAGAGCTTGATATAATATTAATATGTAGTTAGTATACTAAGCGCCAAAATATAAACACAAACAAAATACAAAAAACCCGTAATTGTTTTAATGTTTTAATAATAATTTAATAATTTTTAAAAATATGCTTACAAAATAGGTTTCTTACGCATAACATTCTACATAAACCTACCTAATAATTCTTTCACTAATCAAACGATAAGCCACCAAGTTCATTAAAATGACACACAACTCGCAGTTAGGTACATATGTTTGGAATTCGATATCTTGATATATTACAAGTGGGGCGCCTCTGGCGCTTTTAAAACCCCGGGGGCGCTTGCTATTAATATAGAATAGGGGTTCCGTCGACCTTTACAAACACAGCTATTACCGATATGCTCTACAAACTGCAGCCATAAAAGTCGCGCCTAAAACATCGATTAGTTTGTGTTTACGTCCGAAACAAATATAGGATTTACACAAGTAAAGGTTCCTTTTTGAATAATAATTGTGTTTTGTATTCATTGCATAAAACTTAACACACATGCAAGTTACCTGGTGATAAGTTGTCATCGGCGCCTATAGACACATAGAACACCATGGTTCGCATGTGCGTTGCCGGTTTCATTATAAGTGAATGACGATTGGAATGAGTAGGTATACCAAACCAGACTAGATGAACTGCTGTAACGTAATACTTTTGTTTATGGCAACTAACCTTAGACTTGACTTCTTGGTATTCTATCCTAGTCAAGGTGGGTTAAGTTAAAGTACCTAAGATGAAATTTAAGGATCAGTAGCTAAGGCCGATGTTTCACGTAATAAAAAAAATTAGTCGCCTCTTTGATGTTGGGATGTCAGTTAAAAACAGGGGACATGCGTTGTTTGCTGGGTTCAATCCATCAAATACTTCGATGTTCCGATACTCCGATGACGAAGATAAGTAAAAATGTAATAGAAGCATAATAAATATATTTTATTTCATACGTCTATTCACGAACCCTACGGTGTTAAATATAACTACATAAAACAATGCAGGGTATACAGCTTGTATCGTGTAATCAAATTCTAAACTAATTTGGACCAAATAATTTTCGCCACTGAGGGATAATCTCAGTTTACTTTAGTAATTAAAAACATCAGGCTCATTGGCTAACTTGTTGGGAACGGAATAGGGTTGCTACAACCCTTCTTAATGTAATTAAAATGTCACATTTTATAATTTAGCAAACATACGTGAGGTCCATTTGTTATTAACGTGTCAAGACCTAGACACGTACCCTAAAACTGTATCAGTGTTTAACGCGCTTATATTATATTTTATATGGACCAGTTTTAACCAGGATTAGGATAAAAATTTAGCAAAAAAAAACTAAAAAACACGCTTTAATTATTAAACCATAATTTTGTCATGGTTAGAATTTGTCCTGTATTTTTTGTATTGCAAATATAGTTTATTATGATTCTGTAAACTTAGATGCAAATTAAATGCCTTGGGATTAAGTTCTTATTGTGTTACACAATTGCTTTTGGTTGTTTGAACACTAAATATAGAGCACTTGTTTACGTAATAGTTAATATACTAACTTCAATGTTTAAAATAAGTCTGCGCTGCCATATTATGCCGCAAAACAGATTTCAGTCGTCAGTCAGTGTTGCCCGTAACTGAGTCGTTGATTTTCCTCAAATCATTGGACCTTTGAAATCAAGTTGATCATAAAAAATGTGGCAACCCTCACCCACTTGAGCACTTCACGTTACACGTTATAACCGTAAACTTTTATCAGATTATATTATTTGAACAATGGCGAAGTTTCCTCTAAATCACGAAATCAAATAAACGGGACGTGTTGAGCAAATAAGATAAAATAAACGTCCCCAGAAGATGAATAGCTGTGGAAATACTCGCTCGGTTGCCTTTTGCAAGCTCGATGAGTTGTTTGACAATTATATGAAGTGGTGGAATAAGTTACATCAGTATTAAGTGAATTTCTTAATAAATTAAGTTGTACGTCTTCAGTATATTATCAGTGCTTATATAGATCTGTGTAATTAAAAAAAATAAAAGTATACCTAATCCAAACACAACAAAACAAAGAAATAAACGTTAAACAAAAAAATTACGTAAATACGCCAGCGTTTGTTTCCTAATTTTTGCAAATAAATTTAATGTGGGTATATAGAATATTCTAATTTTGATTAATTGTTTGTGAGACTGCCCGGTCAGGCAAGAATTCCAGAATCGATTCCGGCCGGGCCAAATATTCAAAGGCTTTTTTTTAAGTGGACATTTAAGGATTATTGTAGGACGTCGTTAAAATCAGTAAAATTATTGTTGGTATAGATATTTTTTAACATAATTCATTAATATTCGTATCAAAAACAAACCCAATTTTAGATAAATTCTCGTTATATATTAAATTTGTTATTAATATTTCAGACTAGACCAGCGCTCAGCGACGATATATTAAGAAAGTTTCGACCAGCGCTAGAACAATATTGTTTTACGTAATGAATTCTGCAAAATACTGACATCATGAAAATTAATTTAATACTTGAAATTGAAGTTTAATAATTTACCTCTGTTAAGAATATGTTATTTCTACGGCAGTCTTTAAATGCGTAGCCTATAAAAAGTGCGCTAATATAGGCCTTATCGAGTTATAGATCATGGGTTTTTAATAAACTTGTTCTAAGTTTAGTGGTGGTAAAGACTATCCCGACTCGATGGAGTCAGTACCACTACCTATTTCTGGTGTGAAGCAACTTTTATAAGTTGTGATTTAGTTTTAAGGGTCCCGCAAACCCAGAATATTTTAGGCGACCAACTTAGTCCTCAGGAGTAGCAACGCAGCTGTGACCTGCCTCTCTCAGAACATGCGTCCTGTTTGAGGTGGCTTACAGTTGTCATGGGCTGCAGTTGCCACTTAACATCAGGTGAACTGCACGCTCGTTTGCTACTCTTTACTGAATTAAAACAAAACGTTTAAAACAAAGTCGCATTTTTTACCTGATTTTAATTTTTATTGTATTTTTTATTTTGTTTTATTTTTGTATTATTTAGTATGCGTCATATCACCTGGAATAAAGAATTATTTATTTATTTATTTATTTATTTATTTCTCTGTGCCTACATCCCTATGTATGCTTATGTGTGTAGGGACAGCTGGTAAATAAATAAAGCGCAGCTCATAAGAGTTGCTTCACAGCGTGCAGGTGCAGTGGTGGTGCTGACCGCCGTACACTCTACCAGCACTGGAC